>JAVSCE010018551.1:0-57194 GCA_032199065.1 Smutsia gigantea | reverse complement strand
CATTTTCATATGGATTATTTCTCTTAACTCCAAGAACAACATGAGATTGGTATAATCATCACTGTCACTGTTTTTCTTGTAAGGAAGGAAACTGAGGTTTGGAGTGGTTAGGTTTCCTGTCCAAGGTGTTATCTGTAGCAAAAGAGGGACAGATGGGTTCCTTAAACTAAGGCATTTTCGATGCCAGTCTTTGAATTCTTACCCACCATTTTTCTTTATTTTTGATTTTCTATGATGGCAAGAATTCCTTGCACTACTATTCCTCCACTTCTTTAAGTTCTTTATAGAAATCACTAACTTTTCTTTTGTTTCTAAAGGTGACAAAGGTTTAAATTCTATCTTTTAGAACATTAATTGTTACTTATGTTTCTAAATGATTTAATAATGACAATAATTTAGCAAAGAAATAATTCAATCAACGTTTATCATGCAGCTATTTTACAATATTTCAGTGAATACTGATGTCGATTCCATGGATGGAGAAAGTGGCAAAACATGCAACAAAATAGAACTGTGAAAATTTACACTAGTTTCCTTATCTACTTTAAAGGTTTATGAACTTTACACTGTTATGAACTTTACACTGTTACAAACTTTATATAAGTCTACACCATCTTACAAATACAGAGAAAAAACAATTCATTCCAAGCTCATAAAAAGTGCCTTTCTTGTTTATCTATGCTCTTACACCTGTGCTTCACTCTTGTGTTTTTCCAGAGTTTGCTTTAAAATTAGAAAGTTGAAATCTACAACCAGTGAGCATGTGCTTAAAGTTTGAAAATATCATCGTAGAGTACTAAAAACATGAAATAATTTATGGCTTAAGATCTTTCCATTAAACTATTATGTAAAGTTGTGCTTTGTTTTGTATCTGTAGCTACTTTTTGTATTGCCTGGCATTTGATTCCTATTATCCTTTTATGTGTGTCAAAAGGAGCATTTTCATCCTTAGAGCAATGTGATAATTTCATCTACAATAGTTTCTGATTCAGTAAAGTTGGGCTTGAGTTCTGATTTTAATTCAGTTGCAAGAACGAGAGAGGCTGGAGAGTGTGGGGGTTCAGGAAGATGTAATTAGCCCCAATATTCTTCATTCTCTTACAGCCACACCAAATAAACCAGGAACCTAAGAAAACACCATGTGCTTCTTGTACAGTTTGAAATTAGTTCACTAGACTCGTACTATTCAACATTAGTTCTTTGAGTTTTTGTAGCTCTTTTGGGATTTTTTACAAATGCACAACCCCTGACTCCACTCCAGACATGCAAGTCACAATTTGTTTTCTAACTAGATCCCTGGTGATGGGACTCACCCTTTCCCATCTCCACCAGAACACAGCTCTTAAGCCCTTCTTCCCTTATATAGTAATTCTGGCTTCATCACTGAATGAATTTTGAGATATTGCAGCTGAATTGGCATCCTGGGAAAGTTCTTCATTCAATTAGAGCAGTTATCTTGTGTGGTCTCTGTGTAATAACTTTCACTTTTACACATTTCAATTTCTGTGTGTGAATACTGGGATAAATAGCCAGAGACTAAGCTAAGGAGACAACAACTAAAATCAACAATGGAAACCTGTTCAGTCATAGCCACAGCGATATATAAGTCTTGACAAAAGCTGCATTGTGCAGGAGGTGATAAATGTGAAACTATAAATTCTGGAAATAGTGGTAGTAAATAGATAGAAACAAGAGTGGTTCACAGATAAGGATATGAAACATACTCTCTATATTTTGCCAGAAATGAACTTCATATATTTTATGATCTGGAGGGCTGTTTTAAAAGAAACAAATTCATAACCAACTGCCTTTTAGAATTGTCTGTTCTAATAAATTATCAATAAAATATACATCAGTATTAGCTTACATTCTTCCTTCTTTGCATTATTTTATAAAATGTGTCCTTTTCATTTAAAATTTCCAATACAATATGTTCTACTCTTTATGATCTCTAGTTACCTTTGTTTATTTTCAAACATTCATGCACAACTATTATGTTTTTCAAACAGCATGTATAATTTGTTGAATCATATTCTCTTTATTAAGTCTCTTCTTGGACAAAAGCTGAAGAAAGGAAGATCAATGCTTAGCATATCTGCTTATTTCCTATATATACCTATATTATAGTAATTGATTTATGCCTAAATTAATACTGAAAATTAACTGGATAGCACTATGGATACAACTTAAGTTGTTTCATCAAAGTAATTTTTGATGTCTTATTCAAAGTTTTAGTTCCTCCAGTCAATTGGACTTAAAGGTCACCAAAAATGTGAAAATATCAATGTAAATTACCCTACCTTCACTAGACCATAGCTTTTTCAATAATTTAAGATTTGACAAATTTTTAAATAAAATTTATTTTCACTTTTGACCAAATAAATTAGTACATGTATTTAATATTAGTACATGTATTTAAATTTTATCTATGTCACTCATTCTTCTGTTCTGTCTTTTTCTAAATTAATAATTTCAGACAATTTTGTTTAGTTCTATTCTAAGGTTTGTGATGCTTTATGCAATTAAGCCACTTGGTTTGCTTTCTAAAATGTCTTCCCTCTTTCTTACATTTATTTGATGGTTATCTTCAGTTCTTCAACTTGTAAAACATATAAAAAGTAGGACACATAGAAAATTAGATAAATGGTGGTGATGTCAGTTTACTAAGTAGCTTTCAAAGGGAGAAAATTTATTTGTAGGAGAAATTGAGGAGTCAAAGAATATTTTGGAAAAGTAGGAAAGCCTCCAAAGTCCTTATTATTCTCTTTACCCTAAAAAGTATTCAAAAATACAAAGTTGATAGAGAATAGGTGGGAGGAAGGGTTGAAAGAAGGCCCCAAAAGAGGAGAGAGGCCAGAGGACAAATGAGAGGAGAAAACCAGAATGTAGGCTCTGAGTCCCCAGTACTTACTCACGGTGTGACTTTGAGCAAGTATTCCAACTCCTCTAAACCTTAACTAAATGTAAACCCATTTTGGACCCACTCTTACATTTCACCCTGCAATAAACATAGAGAAATATTTGAAAGTAGCATGCAATATAAGAAAGACAGAAACTAAATTTGACCTATGGTCACCAGTAAAGAATCTATACTTCCAGCCAATCAATACATGAAATTTAAATTCTCATGGAAGCATTTCCATCAAATCCTCCCAGAATATCCCCCAGCAGCACAGTTTTCTCTTACAGCTTTATTCTTTTCTGGAGTTTGTTAACGTTTCATGCAATATCTTTCATATTGTCTTCCCTCTTCTAGGGCTAAACAATTTCATTTCAGACTTATATTGTTTTTTACTAATGATTCAATCCAACCTCCTCCTTTTTGGTTATTGACTCTAGCTTTTGCTGTGGGATCTGCTTCCAAACCTCACTGCAATTTTTTATTTAAAATTCCTTTGTAAAGTAAATTTGTTAAACAATGTTATCCTCTTTAATTATTATTAAATATGAGAAATGGATTCTGATATGATGTTAGCTTATTAACTATCCACCTCAATAGCTATATACACATAACCATTGCTATGCTTTAAAGTCAAAGAGATTCAGATTCAAGTTTGACTGTGCCTCTGCTCTTCATCTAAACATGAAGATAGCAGTCAGTATTTCAGTGCCCCTCTGAAGATTACATGAGAGAACACATGAAATGCCCAGGGCAGCTCCTGACTTATCATTGGTGACAATAGGGCAAACTCCTATGATAAAAAAAAGAATTCAGCATAGCACTGTGGATCCTGCATGCTTCTCAAGAACTTTTCTCTGCACAAGGAGCAATTCTTTATATGCAAAGGTTGGTCTCTTGCCTCACACATTCTTTTGAAAAGTATATAGGGTACATCAGGTTTGTAGTGGGCACAAAGGAGAATTTTGCAAGAAATCATGGGCTTTGTCATAAGAAAATACACTTTCCCACTGAGGAACATAAAAATACATTTAAATTTCAGAGGTTAGAAAGCTGTGGTTGGTAAACATTTAATGTTTTTCCACCTGGAAGCCTATTTTTTTACAGCTTCCCTCATGTGTGTTAAAAACATAAATTTTTCAACACAGAATACTCATCACCTTTTTGTTAAATCTACTGATTAAGCAAGTCTTATACATTGATGTCAATAATCATTAGACTTTTCAGGTATGCTCATCACATTTAATATATTATTTTGCAAAGCAAAATGTATTAGACATTTAAAGAAAACCATTAGAAAGTCACAACCTAATGAAAAGATAAGTTATACAAATAAAATTTTCATATAAATTTAGGTTAATATTAACACAATATCCCCTATATTACCTAGAAGTCTGCTGGGAACAATACTAATTTAAAATGTTCCTATTTGCTCCATGTAAGTCTTATTAAATACATATTTCACTTCTGTAAGGGTTTAATGTAAGTCACACACTGTTCTAAGATTGGCGTATTTTAGTATTATATTGTCTCTTACACTAGTCATAATGGTAGGGAAAATAGTGAATTGAGGCTAAAAGTAGTCTTTCAAAAATCATTTTTAAAACTGTACAGCAAAACAAATCACTTTCTAGGTGTGTTTACAATAATGGGGAAACTAGTTTTCTAACTTTTAAAGTGATATCCTTGATATAATGAGGTATAGTGTGCTTTAAAACCACTGATTTTCAGTGTCTCCTCAGATAACACAGATAATTGGGCTTATGCTATAAACATGCATTTCAGACTACTATTAGGGCGACTCAGTAAGAACACATTTGATACATTTCCTCAGATTCAATGATAGATAAAACATAATTAGAAACCAGAAAGAAATAAATAGGCTTAGAACAGAACAGAAATAAAATGAAACTACAAAATTGTGAGTGGAGTTGAACCATGGAATCACCAAATTCTTGGTCCGATAAAGGCAATACAAACTGCTGTTTTAGTTCATCCAAGGTAAAGATTTTAAAAGACTTTTACATTAGGTCCCTAATTCACCACTTAAAGTCTGAAGTTCAGGTGGATCTCCTTACTTGCGAAAGGATAATACTAAACAAAGAAAGAAACAAATAAAAAAATTCTGTTTCCAACTACCACCATCAAGGTAGACCTAGAGAACCAGGAAGACACAGATAAAGCTATTTAATAAATTATAGCAAGCAGTCCAGGGCTATAATATCAGTATCTGAGATATACTTGATTTAATCTTAGCAAAAGAACCCAGAGTTCAGCTTTACAACCTGTTTCTGACTGGATAGTCTGGGGAGGACGTAGAGGGAACCACAAACTTGTTAGATAGAGAGAGATAAAAGCAAAGTAAAGGGATAAAGTAACTCTCTGAACACATCTTCTTATTGAAATTTTGAGATGCATAACAAAAATGAATAGCTTATAAAGTCAACAAAATCAACAATCAGAAAACAAAAGAACTCCAGAAAAAATAGTTTTATAGAAATATCTGATAAAGACTTCAGTGTGTATACATCCAAAATGCTCAATGACATTAATTTAGGGCAAGCTTTCATTTAATAAAAAACACAAATTAAAGACAAGTCGAACTACAGTAAGAAAAGTAAGATGTATAAGAAAATTAATTAGAAATCATGGGGAAAACTATAATAACCAAAAACATGTAACTGTACCGGACAGAAACAATTAGTGACTGGACAGCAATCAGACAACACAAAGAATTAAAAGGCATCCAGATTGGCAGGGAAGAAGTTAAACTGTCCCTGTTTGCAGATGACATGATATTGTACATAAAAAAACCCTAAAGAATCTACTCCAAAACTACTAGATCTAATACATGAATTCAACAAAGTTGCGGGATACAAAATTAACATGCAGAAATCTGTGGCATTCCTATACACTAACAATGACCTAGCATAGAGAGAAATCAGGAAAACAATTCCATTCACAGTTGCATCAAAAAGAATAAAATACCTAGGAATAAACCTAAGCAGGGAAGTGAAAGACCTATACTCTGAAAACTACAAGACACTCATGAGAGAAATTAAAGAAGAAACCAATAAATAGAAACACATTCCGTGCTCATGGATAGGAAGATTAATATTGCCAAAATGGCCATCCTGCCTAAAGCAATTTACAGATTCAATGCAATTCCTATCAAAATACCAACAGCATTCTTCAACAAACTAGAGAAAATCATTCTAAAATTCATATGGAACCACAAAAGACCCCAAATAGCCAAAACAATCCTGAGAAGGAAGAATAAAGCTAGGGGGATTATGCTCTCTAACTTCAAGCTTTACTACAAAGCCACAATACTCAAGACAATTTGGTACTGGCACAAGAACAGACCCATAGACCAATGGAACAGACTATAGAGCCCTGATATAAACCCAACCATATATAGTCATTTAATATATGATAAAGGAGCCATGGACATACAATGGGGAAATGACAGCCTCTTCAACAGCTGGTGTTGGCAAAACTGGACAGCTACATGCAAGAGAATGAAACTGGATTACTGTTTAACCCCATACACAAAAGTAAACTAGAAATGGATCAAGGACCTGAATGTAAGTCAAGAAACCATAAAACTCTTAGAAGACAACATAGGCAAAAATCTCCTGAATATAAGCATGAGTGACTTCTTCCTGAACGCATCTCCTTGAGCAAGGGAAACAAAAGCAAAAATGAGCTCATGGGACTACATCAAACTAACAAGTTTCTGTACCGCAAAGGACACCATCAACAGAACCAAAAGGCATCCTACAGTATGGGAGAATATATTTGTAAATGACATATCCAACAAGAGGTTAACATCCAAAATATATAAAGAACTTACATGCCTCTACACCCAAAAAGCAAATAACCGATTAAAAAATGGGCAGAGGATATGAAGAGACAGTTCTCCAAAGAAGAAATTCAGATAGCCAACAAACACATGAGAAGATGCTCCACATCACTAATGATCAAGGAAATGCAAATTAAAACCACAATGAGATATCACCTCACACCAGTAAGGATGGCCAGCATCCAAAAGACTAAGAACAACAAATGCTGGTGAGGATGTGGAGAAAGGGGAACCCTCCTACACTGCTGGTGGGAATGTAAGCTAGTTCAACCATTGTGGAAAGCAATATGGAGGTTCCTCAAAAACTAAAAATAGAAATACCATTTGACCCAGGAATCCCACTCCTTGGAATTTACCCAAAGAATACAACTTCTCAGATTCAAAAAGACATATGCACCCCTATGTTTATTGCAGCACTTTTTACGATAGTCAAGAAATGGAAGCAACTGAAGTGTCCATCAGTAGATGAATGGATAAAGAAGAGGTGGTACATATACACAATGGAATACTATTCAGCCATAAGAAGGAAATAAATCCTGCCATTTGCAACAACATGGGTGGAGCTGGAGGATATTATGCTCAGTGAAATAAGCCAGGCAGAGAAAGACAAGTGCCAAATGATTTCACTCATCTGTGGAGCATAAGAACAAAGCAAAAATTGAAGGAACAGAACAGCAGCAGACTCACAGAACCCAAGAATGGACTAACAGTTGCCAAAGGGAAAGGGACTGCAGAGGGTGGGTGGGAAGGGCGTGAGAAGGGGAATAAGGGGCATTACGATTAGCACACATAATGTAGTGGGCGGGTATATGGGGAAGGCAGTATAGCACAGAGAAGACATGTAGTGACTCTATAGCATCTTACTATGCTGATGGACAGTGACTGTAATGGGGTATGTGGTGGGGACTTGATAATGGGGGAATCTAGTAACCACAATGTTGCTTATGTAATTTATATTAGTGATACACTCAACCGATTAGTGCAGGATGAGGGCAAAATAAAGATATTTCCTAACATGCAAAATGTAAGATAAATTTCTACCCTCAGACCAACACTAGTAGTAATTTGTACTTATTCAGTGATGTACTCTTACAAATAATAATAATAATGGTAATAGATAAAATTATAAAGCATGTGCTATATGCCAGCCTAATTAACTAAGTTATTCCTTAACAAAACAAAACAACCGTGTGAGGTGATGCCAGTCATGTCTTTATATTATGAATAAAGATGAAGAAATTGAGGCACAAAGAATCATATATCAAATATATTATGAAACTACAATTCAGACAGACATCCTAGCTCCACAGATAATTCTGTTCTTAATTATGTTATATTACTAGAAACCCAGAGGTAGAGGCTTAAAGGGGGGGAAAAAAGCAAAAATAAGCTTCTTGGAAACAAAACACCCCAGAGATGTAAAAAATAATAATACTAGCAAGTTTACTCCATGCCATTTGATGCCTTACATGAGGAGATCATGTCCTGCTGCATACAATTATAAACCATTAAATCTGATTCAAGGAAAGAATAGAAAATTTGAACAGGCTTCTATTAGGATTCTGACAGAAATAGATAACATGTAAAGGCTTAAGGGAAGAGAACTTTCTACAGAGTCTCTTTACAGAGATGTGGCAGAGGTAAGGTAACCAACATGACTGGGAACATCACAGTAAGCAGCAACAGTGGGAACCCATTAATACTCTGGGTGAAAGGAAAGGAGGTATTTAGCCAGAATCCAGTGAGACCTGGACCTGTGGGAAGAGTTATGCCTGGGAAAATATCAAGTGAAAAGATTATAGAACAGAGAAAAGTGGAGAATGGATCTGGAAGAGCAATAGAAAATAAGAGGCTATAACTAATAGTCATTACAAATTTGATTTCATAAACAAAATTTTTCCCCTTTAAAAAATAAAAAAGCTATGAGTCATATGTTCCCACAGGCAAATTTTAATGTATGTGCAAGGAAAACATATAATTATTCTGTACAAAGAGAACAGAGATAAGGAAAGCTACCCAAACTCATTTTAATAGTACTGTATAAACTTGATTCCAAAACCGCACAAGACAATGCAAGAAAAGATGACACAAGTCAAAATTAGTTATATATTAAATATACATAATATCTATTTTATCAAGTGTCAGAGGAGTATAAGGATGGTTCACCATTAAACAATCCATTAATATAGTTGCCTATAGTAATTAACACATAAAAAAATAAGATCCTCTCGATGGATACAGAGAATGTTTTTTTTTAATTTCACCCTCAGTTATCATGCAAACTCTGAAAATTAGGAATGAAAAGTATTTTAGCCAAATGAAGTTTATTAAAAACAAAACAAAGCAAAAATGAAATTATTGCAGTGGCCCCAACAGTAGTCAGTTTTGATAAACCTAATTTTTTTAATCAGTCATGTGTAAACATATTTCAGTAGGTTTTATTTTGTATTCCTCTTACATATGAGTCTGAATATCTTTTCATAATTTTAAGGGACATTTGGATTTCTTTTCTATTCACATATTACTAACTTTCTATTGGCATAGAGCCTATTTTTCTAATTTATAGGAGTCATCTGTAGGCTAGTGAGAATAATCTTCAGTCACTGGTGACTCGATTTTGAGTGATAAAGTTTTCCTCACACTAAGGAGTTACAGGAATTTGCTCGTATTTCCTTTTAAGAATATTCATAGTTCTTTTTTACATGTGAAGCTTGAAGACATATGGTATTTTTCTTGATCTTTATTTCCGGTGCAAATCC
Organism: Smutsia gigantea; assembly: GCA_032199065.1. NCBI lineage: Eukaryota > Metazoa > Chordata > Mammalia > Pholidota > Manidae > Smutsia > Smutsia gigantea. Next base: position 47,671 of record JAVSCE010018551.1, on the reverse strand, counting down.
AGCTTTTCCACATTTCCATCCATTGTTCTTTTCTCATTTATTTAAAAGACCATCCTTGTTCCACTGATATGAGCTGATGCCTTTATCCTATACAAAATTGCCATACATATCAAAGTAAGCTATGCAAAAGCTGCCCCCAGGAAAAAAACAATTTTTAAAAATATACTGGAGTCCCTGAGCATGTAAAAGGAAGGGAAAGAAAGGTAGATCATCGAAATGAAGGCAACTAAGGTAGGATAACTATATTCATCATAGCAACTGACTCTGTATGGTCGGTGGTAATAAAACTGGAATTCAGGTACAAAGTGTACTTCAATTTTTTTGTAATTCTTTGTTTTTTTTATAAAATAATACTTGGAGTAATGTGGGTAAAAATCCTGGCCTTAATAGCACCCATGGTCCGTATATATGATCCCATTTGCACACCTATGGAATGTTTACTGGGGGCAGAGCAGCTGATCCGTCAGTCACAGCACTGCTGGCTCAAGGTGGGGCTGAAGAAACGCGCATTCTCTTCTCTCCTCTGTTCCTGGTAGGTAATTGATCAGGCCTCAGCCAGTAACCAGGGACCCGCCCACTGAGTGGTGTAGGAGAGATAACTGAGCCCCGGTTTAGAGTGAGAAATAGTATAGAGCTTACAGAGCTGTCGCTGGGAGCGAGGAGACACTGAGCCATGAGAATAAACCCTTAAATTCCCAACTTCTTGCCCTTGCCTTTATTCGGTCTCATTGAATTCACAGAGAACTTTCCCTGGGCTGGGAACCCCTCCTCCCAGAGCTACAAGTAAAAAAACAATGTTTACAAGTTTTATTTCTGAGTTGACTATACAGGTGTTTATCATATTAGTTTTGAACTTTTATGACCTATACAAAATTTTTCAAAATGAAAATAAAAACTGAAAAGAAAGGCAGATGAGGAGTTCTAGGCTTTACTCTGGCAGAGAAAACAAAGAGAGGTGAAACTGGGAGATGGGTGGGTCTCTGCTTAGGCAGATAGAGTCCTGTGAGAGATGCGCACTTTCACTCCTGAGCTTTTTAAGAAATGTCCTGCATGGATTACTGGGCCAGGCCCATTTAGTCTTTTTACAGTGTTACCTTTAATGGGGCCAATAAAGCTGAGAGCATGATAACTCAGCGGGAGTTTGAATGTGGACCCAGCCACTTTATGCTGTGGGACCTTGATTCAAACTTCTCTAAGTTTTGTTTATATTAACTGTAGTATGAAGCTAGTTATATAACTTATATCATAGAAATAATAGGAGCAAATTAGAAAAAATGCTTTTTAAAAAGCATAGCCCAGAAACTAACATGTAGTAAACATTCCCAGGATAAGCATTAATATTTGTTACAATTATTCTTCATGTTGATTCCCATCTGAATATAACATCACAATTTTAAAGTGGAGAAATCAGGTTCATTTTTGTGTATGTCTTGCTAATAATCCTGATGCAATTATGTAATTTTCTTTTCCTTCTTTGTCCCAGTGCTTCCCCATATATTGCGATAAACACAAAAATACAGAGTTAATTTTTAAAAGTACTCTTTTTGTATACAACAGAAAACTACTACTGTTGTTTCCTTTTCAGGAGAAATTTAGAGAATTAGCTAAGGAAAAGTAGTACCATTAATTTTCCAGAAATATCTTAATGTTTTAATAGGAACACTCCTCACAATAATTTCTCTGTAATCAAAGTCATGTAAGACTAACTTAAAATTATTCTATGAAAATCTATCACCTTATGTCGACTCTAATTAATTAATTTTTCTTTTTCTTAAGTATATAATCAATAATTGCTATTCAATATGTTTTGAATTAAAAAAAAACACTGAGTCTTATTTGCTGTTTCTTTGAAACACACTTAGGTTTTATGAACTTAGATGATTGCAGTTTCAATGGGGAGGAAATTCCAATGGACAAAGTGCAGAGTATCAGCTAGTTAACCATTTATAAACTTTGAGGAAATATTTGTATGCTGTCTCTGTTTATATCCACAAAAAGCAGCATGTATGAAAGAATAATACTACCTATACTTTTAATTATCCTACAAGTATAATGAGGATAGAGTTAATTGTTAAAATTATTTATACTTTAAAAAAATTCACCTTTATGAGAGAAACATTCTGTGACTCTCCCTGCCTCAATGAAATGATCTTATAAAAACTTTTATTGAAAAATCACTATTTTTAAACAGTGCATAAAATATACTGGTTTTCACACAGCATCTGTGTAACTCTTTCAATATTACTGTAGAAAGAGCACATAACACTTCACATGAGAATGTCTTAATTATTACATTTAGATTTATTCAGCAATGCTTGTACTGCACTGAAATTTTCATAGAACATGATGTTTCAGTTTTCAGTATTTAAAAGCCATATTCTTATTAAGCAACCCATAGTGATGGTAGTAAGGTAATACAGAAAATAATGAAAAGATATTTTAAAAAGTAGAATATTAATTAAATAAAATATTTCTAAGAACTTAACATGGCAGGACTGGAGATTTGCAGCTTATACATAAGCTATACATAAAATCATATATAAAAATCAACATACAAATAATTTTTGCAAGAAATTTGACAATGCTTTTCTTCTAAAAAGTCATCTTTATAATGAAGAAAATTTGGAACAATGTCATTTATCTTTCCCTTCAAAGTCAACATTTACTCAGTTAAACTTTATATCCTTTGAAAAAGGCAATGTTTTAAGTACCAAGTCAAATGCATACAATTAAGAACATATTCTAAGATATGGCTACACCACAGAAAAATTTTATTACCGAAATACTTACAAAAATCTACCATTTCATAGAGTATTATTACATTGTTAAAAACACCCATTAGTGATATTTAAACATTATCCTAAATATTGCCTTGTGAAATGTAAAAAGTAAAATGTAATTGCTGCTTAATGTTTAAAATCATTTCATTAAATGAATTCAGTGACATATTGTAAGAAATAATCACCTGAAGAGCTAAGTATATTAAAGTAGCCACTTTTGTTTAATGTACTTGAAATACATAGTTTATCTTTGAATCAAACATAACTGTAATTGTACTATGGTTAAATGTAGGTAGGATATAAGCCATCATTGCATATGGTAACTGCATTCATCAAAATTTTTCTAGATTTTTCACTAATTCCTATTTCTTAGACTATGATTTGTCAGTAACTGTTTTGAGTTACAAGGATTGAGAAAAAAATCAATCTTGTTAACAAATTGTCCTTCAAATTTAAATTACTTAATTCAATTTTCCTTCAAGTTTGCTGTCTGTACCATTGAAAAGCATGTTGTTATAATATAATGACCTGTAATTCTCTATGAAGACAGCTAGATAAACAAAATTATTTGGTCCCGCCTAGCTGTTAATGGGTCCATAGTGTACATAAATCTTTTTTTTTCCAAACTCTGTGAATTTTCTGTTCTAGCCTCTTCAAGGACAATTGTAGGTGCACCAAAAAGCACCAAGCCACAGCATATCCTTGATGGATTTTGTAAGTCCATGCTCTCCAAAACAAGTGTAATTCAGATTCAATTTCTTGACATGAAGCAACATTAAAACATGCTTTGAGTAATTTTTAGGTGTTACATCAATTAGAGAGCTTAGAGTCGTTGATCATATAGCTAGATGTTACTAATTACAAAACCTTCCAATGATAATTAAAAATCTATTATAATTAATGACAAAATGTTAAAAGGAGTCAGTTATCTCAGCAATTGGAGCATTTTACAGAAATTAGTACACTATACTTTCCATTACCAGTCTTAAAGAATTACAAATCATCTTGTAGAAAAGTACTATGGCTGTCCTTAATGGAAAGTGGAATGGAGAAATGAAGCAAGTGTCTGACTAATTTAGTGCTCTTGTTCTAAAACTCTCTTTGAAATATCTATATGTTTTGGACACTTTTCAGTATATATGCATGTTTCTGTACATTATAAATTTCATTTTCAATACATAATGCAAACTTTTGTTAATTTGAATCATTTATATAAATATACTGTTTGCTTAATCATGAAGCCCATGCTTTCATTTACCTTTTATTTTTGGTCATTCAGTTCTTAGGTCCACACAACTTCTGTTATATGGGCAAAGTCCCTTAAAAAATTATAATTAAAAAAATCAATAAAGATAATTTAGCAACAATAAAACAGAACCAATGTACACAACCTATATAATGGCAGAGCAACAACATTGACTCTGTCAAAGAAAAATTGATCAAATTGAGTAAAATAGGTATAAAAGAGTTTATTCAAGACTATTGATATACGGGAGAGAGATTGAAATCAAATCCCTTGAAACAAAAGGTGGGAGAATTTTATGCTCTAGGATGAGCTTTTGGAAAATTACTGTACAACTTTTGGTGGGGAGGTGGGAGCCTTATCTTTCTTGATGATTATATTTTAAAGGGATGGGACCCAGGTCTTTGAGAAAGGTCATTCCTTGGTTGTAAAACTGGCAAGAGACAGTGAGAGGATTTACATCTCAAGGGAGCAGCGAAACAATTTCTCATTGCAAGTATTCTAAAGTAGACAACCCAAAAGGGGAAAGTCAGGGACTTAGAATCAGGAAGAAACCAGTGGAAAGTTTAGTCAAGCTGAAGAGAACATTAAGACCATATTGGTCAGCTCTGAATATTTGTAATTTTCTCTAACTTAAAATAATATTTGAATTTTCTGTACCAGCAAGAATAAACTTCTCATCTGAGTGTGTGTATACACAATCTTCCAGATAATTTACAAGCTCTAAACACAAACTCTCACTTCTTGATAATCACAAAAATATGTGGCATTTTTTTGGAAAAGAAAGTCGTTAACCTAATAGAAAACGTATGAACTCTGCTAGATGCTTTTCCCATATTTTCTTTTTTCCAAGATTAATGCACATTATAAATAAAAATGATATGAACATTTTCTGAAAAAAAAAGTAAATGGATCTTAACTTCCACAATTGTTTTCCTATCAACAGAGTTGAAGCACAGAAAATTGTATAATTTCAAAACAAGAATAACTTCAGTAGAAATATCTGTGCATGAATATTATTTGTATAAATTATAAAGGTTCATGTTTGACTTCAAATATATTCAATGCTTTTGTAATTTCTCAATTCAACAGTTCACTTGTGGTGTAGTCTTTGTGGTGAAAATATGAATAATCTTGTCTATTATTTCAATAATATGTAGGTGGAAGTCTTTGATCAAGTGACTTAATGTCTTTAAATATCATCATGAAGAAATATTAAAAAAATAAACATAAACATAGAGGAAGCACTGTGAACCTTTCCCAGGTGAATAGTTGAAAAGGTGACTATGAATATCACAAACCAGATCATTTTTGTTTTCTCTTAAATCAGGCCTGTTCCCATTCTTTCACACTGCTTTTTTTCATTGACATAAAATGTGCTGCTTAAATATAACATCAGAAAATGATTTCTGAAATGAAACAACATGATCTTCACTCAAGCACAGCAATAAAATATGATTGATATACTTTGCCTTTTGTGAAGGAAGGTCAGGTGGTGAAATAAATATGGAGTTGTTAGAAAAGGAGAAAACTATAGCAGAAAAAAAATGTTAGCAACATTTCATTAGAAGTTTCATCTAAAGATTAGGAGCTTGGCAGAACAAACTGATACTTAGCAAATTTATAACCATGTTTAAATTTAATTTTATTGCCAAATTTATTTGTTAAAATTATGGTGGAACTGGGATGTATAGATTTATATGAGGAAGTTTTCCAATATTTTGAAAATTGAAAATCAAATAGAAAGTCATATATATTATTGCTCATAAGGGAACAGAATTATGTTGGCTATCATAATATAGAAGTTGTATTTTAAGGATCTTTACTACACTAAAAATTTCAAACTTGCATTTTAGCCACTTTTAGTGACAACCATGTTTATTGATTCTGTTATGAATAATCACTGTCCTCCATCATAAGAAAAGGCATTCTAATCAATGTTTTTGACAGTACCTTTTAAAGGAAATCTTGTCTATATAAAAACAAATAGAAGATGATGACCAAGACAGATTGAAATTAACTGATCACACTGGACCTCATCTTTTCTCACTGCATTATGTGTAAGGAAAGGAGTTATAACTGTTCTTCAAATTGAATGTAATTATCAGAATGTTTCTGAAATTTTACCTTACCTAAAATATCTAGGATAGATTAGAATCCTTTCTCAAGCATCTCTATGGAAGACATTAACAGAAGTTTCACAAAACTATTTCCTATAACCAGTTAAACCTGCTGAGTTTAGAGACCACACATAGAAATGGTGATTGCTATGTTGATGATTATGTTTTGTATTAGAATCAGCTGAGGAAATTAAAAAATTCCCAGTACCTGTTTGCACTTAATACCAGTTAATCAGAATGTCTGGTGGTAAGCATGAGGGAGTGGTATTGTTTAAAGATCTTCAAGTGGGTCAAATATGGAATAAAGTATAGAAACCACTGAGTTAAAAGGCATCTAACCTGACATCAGGAAAAATAATCAAGCTTATAAACATCAAATGATAAAATAAGCTATATTTGGTTGTAGTGATACCCATATTTTTTTAAATAGTTTATTTTGGTATCATTAATCTACAATTACATGTGCAATATTATGGCAATTAAACTACCTCCTTCATCAGGTCCTCCCCACCAACCCCAATACAGTCAGTGTCCATCAGCATAGTGAGATGCAAAGGGGTCACTACTTGTCTTCTCTGAGTGGTACAGCCCTCCCCGTGCCCCCCCACAACATTACATCTGCTAATCGTAATGCCCCTTTTTCCCTCTTATTCCTCCCTTCCCACCCATCTTCCCCAGTCCATTTTCCCTTTGGTAACTATTAGTCCATTCTTAGGTTCTGTGAGTCTGCTGCTGTTTGTTCCTTCAGTTTTTTTCTTAGTTCTTATACTCCACATATGAGTGCAATCATTTGGTACTTGTTTTTTTCAGCTTGGCTTATTTTACTGAGAATAATACCCTCTAGCTCCATCCATGTTGCTGCAAATGGTAGGATTTGTTTTCTTCTTATGGCTGTATAATATTCCATTGTGTATATGTACCACCTCTTCTTTACCCATTCATCTACGGATGGACACTTAGGTTGCTTCCATTTCTTGGCTATTGTAAATAGTGCTGCGATAAACATAGGGGTGCATCTGTCTTTTTCAAACTGGGCTGCTGCATTCTTAGGGTAAATTCCTAGGAGTGGAATTCCTGGGTCAAATGGTATTTCTATTTTGAGTTTTTTGAGGAACCTCCATACTGCTTTCCACAATGGTTGAACTAATTTGCATTCCCACCAGCAGTGTAGGAGGGTTCCCTTTTCTCCACATCCTCGCCAACATTTGTTGTTGTTTGTGTTTTGGATGTCGGCTATCCTCACTGGTGTGAGGTAGTATCTCATTGTGGTTTTAATCTGCATTTCTCTGATGATTAGTGATGTGGAGCACCTTTTCATGTGCCTGTTGGCCATCTGAATTTTTTCTTTGGAGAAGTGTCTATTCATGTCCTCTGCCCATTTCTTAATTGGATTATTTGTTCTTTGATTGTTGAGGTGCATGAGTTCTTTATATATTTTGGATGTCAACCCCTTATCAGATACGTCATTTATGAATATATTCTCCCATACTGTAGGATGTCTTTTTGTTCTACTGATGGTGTCCGTTGCTGCACAGAAGCTTTTCAGCTTGATATATTTTGTTCATTTTTGCTTTTGTTTCCCTTGCCCGGGGAGATATGTTCATGAAGAAGTCACTCATGTTTATGTCCAAGAGATTTTTGCCTATATTTTTTTCTAAGAGTTTTATGGTTTCATGACTTACATTCAGGTCTTTGATCCACCTTGAGTTTACCTTTGTGTATGGGGCTAGACAGTAGTCCAGTTTCATTTTCTTACATGTAGCTGTCCAGTTTTTCCAACACCAGCTGCTGAAGAGGCCATAATCTCCCCAATGTATATCCAAGACTCCCTTATCAAATATTAATTGACTGTATAAGGTTGGGTTAATGGTTGCATTTTCTATTCTATTCCACTGGTCTGTGGGTCTGTTTTTGTGCCAATACCAAATTGTCTTGATTACTGTGGCTTTGTAGTAGAGCTTCAAGTCAGGGAGTGGAATTCCCCCTCTTTTATTCCTCCTTCTCAGGATTGCTTTGGCTATTCAGGGTCTTTGGTGGTTCCATATGAATTTTAGGATTATTTGTTCCAGTTCATTGAAGAATACTGTTGGTATTTTGATCAGGATTGCATTGAATCTGTAGATTGCTTTAGGTAGTATAGCCATTTTGACAATATTTAGTATTCCTAGCCAAGGGCATGGGATGAATTTCCATTTGTTAGTGTCCTCTTCAATTTCTCTTAGGAGTGTCTTGTAATTTTCAGGGTACAGGTCTTTCACTTTTTCGTTAGGTTTATTCGTAGGTATTTTATTCATTTTGATGCAATTGTGAATGGAATTGTTTTTCTGATTTCTCTTTCTGTTAGTTCATTAGTGTAAAGGAAAGCAACAGATTTCTGTGTGTTAATTTTGTATCCTGCAACTTTGCTGAATTCAGATATTAGTTCTATTATTTTTGGAGTGGAGTCTTTAGGGTTTTTTATGTACACTATCATGTCATCTGCAAATAGTGACAATTTGACTTCTTCTTTACCAATCTGGATGCCTTGTATGTCTTTGTTTTGTCTGATTGCTGTGGCTAGGACCTCCAGTACTATGTTGAATAACAGTGGAGAGAGTGGGCATCCCTGTCTTGTTCCCGATCTTAGATGAAAAGCTTTCAGTTTCTCGCCATTAAGTATGACGTTAGCTGTGGGTTTGTCATATATGGCCTTTATGATGTTGAGGTACTTGCCTTCTATACCCATTTTTTTGAGAGTTTTAATCATGAATGGATGCTGAATTTTGCCAGACTTTTTCAGCATCTATGGAGAAGATCATGTGGTTTTTGTTCTTCTTTTTGTTGATGTGGTGGATGATGTTGATGGATTTTCAAATGTTGTACCATCCTTGCATCCCTGGGATGAATCCCACTTGATCCTGGTGTATGATCGTCCTGATGTATTTTTGAATTCGGTTTGCTGATATTTTGTTGAGTATTTTTGCATCCACGTTCATCAGGGATATTGGTCTGTAGTTTTCTTTTTTGGTGAGGTCTTTGCCAGGTTTTGGTATTAGACTGATGCTGGTTTCATACAATGAGTTTGGAAGTATTCCCTCCTCTTCTATTTTTTGGAAAACTTTAAGGAGAATGGTGTTATTTCTTCTCTATATGTCTGGTAGAATTCAGAGGTCAATCCGTCTGGTCCAGGTGCTTTTTTCTTGGGTAGTTTTTTGATAACCACTTCAATTTCGTTGCTGGTGATTGGTCTGTTTAGTTTTTCTGTTTCTTGTTTGGTCAGTTTTGGAAGGTTTTTTTTTTAAGAAGTTGTCCATTTCTTCTATGTTTTCCAGCTTGTTAGCATATAGATTCTCATTATATTCTCTTATAATTCTTCGTATTTCTGTGGGATCCATCATGATTTTTCCTTTCTCATTTCTGATTCTATTTATGTGTCTAGATTCTCTTTTTCTCTTAATGAGTCTGGCTAGGGGTTTATCTATTTTGTTTATTTTTTCAAAGAACCAGCTCTTGGTTTCATTGATTTTTTCTATTGTTTTATTCTTCTCAATTTTATTTATTTCTTCTCTGACCTTTATTATGTCCCTCCTTCTGGTGACTTTGGGCCTTATTTGTTCTTCTTTTTCCAATTTCATTAATTGTGTCTTTAGACTATTCATTCGGGAATGTTCTTCTTTCTTTAGATAGGCCTGGATTGCAATATACTTTCCTCTTAGGACTGCCTTTGCTGCGTCCCACAAAAGTTGTGGCTTTGTGTTATTGTCATTTCTCTCCATATACTCTTTGATTTCTGTTTTGATTTGGTCATTAACCCATTGATTAATTAGGAGAATGTTCTTAAGTCTCCATGTATTTGTGAGCCTTTTTGTTTTCTTTCTAAAATTTATTACTAGTTTTATACCTTTGTGTTCTGAGAAGTTGGTTGGTAGAATTTCAATATTTTTGACTTTACTGAGGTTCTTTTTGTGGCCTAGTATGTGGTCTATTCTGGAAAATGTTCCATGTGCACTTGAGAAGAATGTGTATCCTGTTGCTTTTGGGTGTAGAGTTCTGTAGATGTCTGTTAGGTCCATCTGTTCTAGTGTGTTGTTCAGTGCCTCTGTGTCTTTACTTATTTTCTGTCTGGTTCATCTGTCCTTTGGAGTGAGTGGTGTGTTGAAGTCACCTAAAATGAATGCATTGCTGTCTATTTCCTCCTTTAATTCTGTTAGTATTTGTTTCACATATGCTGGCGCTCCTGTTTTGGGTGCATATATATTTATAATGGTTATATCCTCTTGTAGGATTGACCCCTTTATCATTATGTAATGTCCTTCTTTATCTCTTGCTACTTTCTTCATTTTGAAGTCTCTGTTGTCTGATACAAGTACTGCAACACCTGCTTTTTTCTCTTTGTTGTTTGCATGAAATATCTTTTTCCATCCCTTCACTTTTAGTCTGTGTATATATTTGCATTTGAGGTGAGTTTCTTGTAGGCAGCGTATAGATGGGTCTTGCTTTTTTATCCATTCTGTTACTCTGTGTCTTTTGATTGTTGCATTCAGTCCATTTACATTTAGTGTGATTATAGATAGATATGTACTTATTGCCATTGCTGGCTTTAGATTCGCGGTTACCAAAGGTTCACGGGTTGCTTCTTAACTATCTAACAATGTAACTTAACTTTCTTATTAAATTATTGTAAATACCATGTGATGTTTCTTTATTTCTCTCCCTTCTTATTCTTCCTCCTCCATTCTTTATATACTAGGTGTTTTATTCTTTGCCTTTAGTTAGTATTTGGATGGTCTGCTTTCTTTGCTATGATTTTATTTTCTTTGGTGACATCTTTTTAGCCTTAGGAGTGCTTCCCTCTAGAGCAGTTCCTTTAAGATGTCCTGTGGAGGTGGTTTATGGGAGGCAAATTCTCTCAGCTTTTCCTTGTCTGGAAATTGTTTTATCCCTCCATCATATTTAAATGATAATTGTGCTGGATACAGTATTCTTGGTTCGAGGCCCTTCTGTTTCATTACGTTAAATATATCATGCCATTCTCTTCTAGCCTGTAAGGTTTCTGTTGAGAAGTCTGATGTTAATCTGATGGGTTTTCCTTTGAAGGTGATCTTTTTTCTTTCTCTAGCTGCCTTTAATACTCTGTCCTTATCTTTGATCTTTGCCATTTTAATTATTATGTGTTTTGGTGTTGTCTTCCTTGGGTCCCTTGTGTTAGGAGATCTGTGGGCTTCCATGGACTGCGAGACTATTTGCTTCCCCAGCATGGGAAAGTTTCCAGCAATTATTTCTTCAAAGACACCTTCTATCCCTTTTTCTCTCTCTTCTTCCTCTGGTACTCCTATAATGCAAATATTGTTCCGTCTGGATTTGTCATACAGTTCTCTTAATATTCTTTCATTCCTAGAGATCCTTTTATCTCTCTCTGCCTCGGCTGCTCTGTATTCCTGTTCTCTGATATCTATTCCATTAACAGCCTCTTGCATCTCGTCCAGTCTGCTGCTAATCCCGTTGATGGTTTGTCTCATTTCTGCATTGTCTTTCCTGACTTCCCTCACTTCCTCCCTCAGCTCTTGCACATTTCTCTGTATGTCCATCAGCATGGTTATGACCTTTATTCTGAATTCTTTTTCAGGAAGATTCTGCATTTCTATCCCTTCAGGTTCCCTCTCTGGTGTTGTCTGAGTCTGGGTGATTTTTGTCTGTACCATATTCCTCTGTCTTTTCATGGTGATAGAAGTGGTCGCTGGTAGGTGCCACATATGTCAGCTGGGCTCTTTAAGACTTAAAAAAAAAAAACAAGAACAAACAAACAATAACAAAAACAAACAAGCAAAAAATGAAGAAAGAGAAGGAAAAGAGAAAAAGAAGAAAGAAAGAAAAGAAAGAAAAAAGAAAGGGAAAAAAAACAAAAAAACCCGCCCACCCGGAGTGGATTCTTTAAGGATACTGTAGGTGTCGCTGTTGCTCCACTATTCTACAGCCGCGTCCGCGCCACTCTTTGTAGCTCTGGCCGGGGCTGGAACGAATGGGAGGCTGTTGTTCTCTGTATAAAGTTTTAGTATTGCTGTTACCTTTTCTCAGTCACCAGCCAAGGGGTCTGAAATTCCTCAGTACTCCCAGCCGCTGGGTTGAGCTTGCCAGGGCGATGGTGTTCCCTCGCTTGGTCCCCCGCCTCTCCAAGACCGCTATAAGCAGCGTGCGCTTTTCTCTTGTCCCAGGGCGCTGGCTACATGGACCCAGGCGCGTTCCCAGCTCAAAACCTGTACCTTCTGCCTCTCCAATGTCCAATGCACCATGCAATGTGTGTCAGTGCTCCCGGTGCAGATCACTGGGGCTGGTTATTTCGCAGGCCTGTTCTTCCACTCCCTCCGGGCTCTGGATCCTCTCCTCTGGCCGGGGCGCTGGGGTGGGTCAGTGCCCGGGTCCCGCTGGTCGCAGCTCCATATCTTACCCGCCTCGCGGGGTGCCGAGTCCTCTCGGGTGTAGCTGCACGCTGTGCGCTTTCCTGTGTATTCTGGTCTCTCTTTTAGGAATAGTTGTATTTGCTGTATTTTTGTAGATTTATATCGTTTTGGGAGGAAATTTCCGCCGCCCTGCTCATGCCGCCATCTTCCCGGAACTCCTCAATACCCACATTTTTTGAGGTATGAAATTATAAACTGAATGACTAACGAACAAGGATGTTTCTAAGCGTTCTGGTGAAATAGATGAGATGGATTGAAAGTTTACTTTAGCTTTGATTTCTTGATATTCCATTGTATTTTGTCAATTTTTAAGGTTTACAAACAGCACCTTGAGGCTCCTGCCTATTAGCTCTGCAAAACACCATCCAGATTCTCCTCAAGTCCTTTCTTCTTCTGCATGCATAATCCCTTGGTAATAGCGTGTGAAACTGGCTTATTCTGTTGTGATTGTTGTCTTGTTACATAGACTTCTCTTCAAGAATATAGTAAATATGATACTCGGTTTGGTTAAATCATAAAACTTTGAGCATTTAAAAATTATCCGATTAATTCATCATGTTTCAAAAAAGAGGGCTGTAAAATGACCTGTTTTTCAGTACCTTGAGTTTCAAAATTATTACCCATAAAGGGTAAATAAAAATGATCTGGTTGGAATATAAGGAAAGTTCTAATAAAAGGTATAGTCTAAAATTAAGGTTAAAACTTAAATTTGTGTGCTTTCTCTGAGAAATGAGAGACATTTTGGATAGTGTGTCTAAATAGCCAAACCTAAGATTTACCTCTCAAATGTATAAAATTGAGTTTAAAACAGTTGGGAAGGAAAAATTTTCCTCTACCCCTCAATGTTCTTCTAACTAGTTTAAGAAATTTACATGAGACAGATTAACAAGGGGAAAAAAAAACAAAGTTTAATTATGTACATACAGGGAATCCATAGACATAGATTCCAAGACAGTCAGGGAAAATGAGGTATGTACGTCATCCCAAACCAAGGCAAATGGGGTCTGAGAACTCAAAAGAAAAGAGAAGCAATTCACAGGAATATGAAAGAATAAATGGTAAACAAAGTTTGCTGGGCCACACAGAAGTAATGAGCCAGAGATGTGACTTGACCTATCTAAATCAGATATTAGTGCCTTGCAGGAGATTGCTTTTGCAGTTAAAACTTCAAATGAATGATTACTGGCTTAGCAGGCTAGATGTAGATAGTGAGGGAACATTTACAACAGGCTGGACAGTGCATAACTGTATCAGCCAGTCAAACATTTGATAAAATATAGAATGGAAATCATGTGTTACTGAGCTCTACCTTTAGGAAAAGAGGTAAGTGAAAAGAATGTTATTGGTAATTGTTGGATATGGTTATTGACTTTGCTGGGCAATATAGTACCCCAAAAATTTAAGTTTAGGAAAGAGCAGGCCAACTGGCAACATTAAATGAAAGATAATACAAAAAATCCAGAAATTTGGTTTCTTAAGGTTGGAAAGTCACTTGTCTAGACCCCAAATATTTAAAAAAAAGGTATTTTAAAAAACTTTGAATTACAAAGACCCAGTAAGATTTCTTAAACAAAATAATGCAGTTTTGGAACAGGTTTAGATTGAGGGTGTGGCTATCACTTCATTGTTTTTAGATAACCACTAGACCACTGCCATTAACTTAAGAAAGAGGATCTTGGGAGTGAGAAAGCAAAGAAATAAATATGTCTAAAAGAGAATTTTAAATACAGTTGCTGTTGAGTCACATGGGAACTAAATAGGAGTCTATTGATACTTCAGGGAATTTTGTTCCCTTTGATCGTTCAGTCTGTAGCACAACCTTCAGAACTCCAAGCTTGCTTCTTACAGAAAATCATGCAGGATTAACATCCATGCTAAAGACATGGACAAGTAGTGGAGGGTGGTGAAGTGTTATATCTTGCCATTTCCAGAAGTGTCTTAGACTCCTCTTCCTGTTTTCTATTGGTCAGAGTCCAGGCACATGACCTCACTTTACTGAAAAAGTCACTAGGAAATTAGTCTATTGTTTAAAAGCAGAGAAGAGACATGGATTTCTGTCCTTCTAAGATAGAGCAGGGACATGGGACATGGGTCATGCCATTATAAAATCTACTTAGCCTGTAAACAAAGGCCTAGCTTATTCTGTAACTTAACATTTATGCTGTTCTCCCTTCTTCCAGTCACCTTAATCAATTAAGTTACATTGTGACCAGGATTAGAATACAGACCTCTGGAATGAAAATGAATCTATGTGGATAAAGAATGCCAAGATCTGGGTCAACATAGTCACCTAAATAACTCTATCCTTAAGACAAAACTTCAAATTAATTATTAATCACCTATATACATCATGTTTTATTCCAACCCCTAACCAAAAGGCCACATAAAACACCAAACTATAAACCCTAAAGCATGCCTCCTCTCTGAGTTTGCCCACAGAATATGTACTCTCCCTTTAAATAAAACCTACTTGGTGCCTCTTCCCTGAGTTTGCCCACACTCTCCCTTTGAATGAATACTTTGTTTCAGGTAAAACTTTATTTCAGCTTCACCCTACTGTGCTTTGTCTCCGAATTATATTTCTTATGACGAAGACAAGCACCTGGACCTTAATCATGCTCAGGGGGGCCTTCCAGCATCCACCACTGCTGGTAAATATCTTACTTTGCTATTCCATTCAACTTTCTGGTCTTAAATGCAGTCATACAATCATGTTCTTTAGCAGCCTGCCCAAATGTCTCCTTTCCTTTGCTTTGGAAAGTTTTCAGAACATAAACTCACTCCATCCAGTGCGTCTTCGCTCCCCCAATCCTGGGGACGTAGGGATGTAATTCCCACGCCACGCAGATCCAAGACATTGGAGGCCAGGTGACCCTGACTTTAGAAGTTGGTAAGGGACTTGCCCTATGCTGAGCAGGAGCCCAGTGGCTTTTCCTTGTCTGTTCTTCCTTGCTCTCCACCACTTGGGCGGCTGCACAAATACAAGAGCCGCTCTTCCTGGCACTAGCAACTCTGACACTTGCAACTACTTTTGCTTAATGAGTTCCTTTCTTGCAGGCACTTATTTGACCTGTTCATGAATTCTTTCCCAATTGGGGTCAAAAGCCCTCCCTCCCCCATCCCTGTTGAGTTTTCACCTAGCGCACAGGGTGAGACTTCCCCAGATAGGACTGCCTGGCAGCACTCCTAGTCACCAAATATCCTTTTATTCCATTGTGTGGTCACAAGTACGATGATGTGCCCAAGTGGGCAAGTTGTGATGGGAAAGGGCTCGAGACACCACTGGAAAGACCCAGAGACAGTGTAAGAGGCATGCGGTTTTATTGGGACTTACATACAGGGAGTCCAGGAGCGGCCAACTGGACAAGGTTGTACACTACTATCATGGACAGGAGAGGAGCTGCTTATATGGGGACTGCTTATATGGGGACAGAGACTACATATGTGCCAGGGGTGAGGGGACAAAGACTACATGTTTTCCTAGTAGAGATCATTCTTGTGCAGCCAGCACTCTAAGGAACGGTCAAAGGGGTCTGCCTCCCAAATAAGATGTGTCCATTGATAAGGCAAGCCTGAATTTGGTCAGCCCCAAGCCAGCAGATACCTAGCATACCACCCAAAGGAGGGGCCATGTGGACAAAAGTTATTCTGGCACAAAAGTTATAAGCAGGCAGTACTTATCCCAATATCCATTTATTCCTACCCATGACATACCCAAAACTCCTCTCCAAGGGAATCAATACCAAAATCACATCTAGTTAATGTATGAAAGTCTAAGATCTGTAACCAATATAGCACACTGTCCATTTTTCTTCTTGGTTCTTGACTGGACCCTGGAAATTTCTTCCTTGTGTCTTTAACTACTTGTCCATGTCTTTAGCATGGATGTTAATCCTGCATGATTTTCTGTAAGAAGCAAGCTTGGAGTTCTGAAGGTTGTGCTACAGACTGAACGATCAAAGGGAACAAAATTCCCTGAAGTATCAATAGACTCCTATTTAGTTCCCATGTGACTCAACAGCAACTGTATTTAAAATTCTCTTTTAGACATATTTATTTCTTTGCTTTCTCACTCCCAAGATCCTCTTTCTTAAGTTAATGGCAGTGGTCTAGTGGTTATCTAAAAACAATGAAGTGATAGCCACACCCTCAATCTAAACCTGTTCCAAAACTGCATTATTTTGTTTAAGAAATCTTACTGGGTCTTTGTAATTCAAAGTTTTTTAAAATACCTTTTTTTTAAATATTTGGGGTCTAGACAAGTGACTTTCCAACCTTAAGAAACCAAATTTCTGGATTTTTTGTATTATCTTTCATTTAATGTTGCCAGTTGGCCTGCTCTTTCCTAAACTTAAATTTTTGGGGTACTATATTGCCCAGCAAAGTCAATAACCATATCCAACAATTACCAATAACATTCTTTTCACTTACCTCTTTTCCTAAAGGTAGAGCTCAGTAACACATGATTTCCATTCTATATTTTATCAAATGTTTGACTGGCTGATACAGTTATGCACTGTCCAGCCTGTTGTAAATGTTCCCTCACTATCTACATCTAGCCTGCTAAGCCAGTAATCATTCATTTGAAGTTTTAACTGCAAAAGCAATCTCCTGCAAGGCACTAATATCTGATTTAGATAGGTCAAGTCACATAACTGTTGAAACAAACAACCTCAGAATCTCAGAAGCCTTTTTCCCCTCACATCACCATCTAATGGGCATTAGTGGTAAGAGGGAGTGAGTCTTCTGCTCCATGTGGATAAGCCCCCAGGTCTCTTTCATACTGTAGTGCTGGTATCATCAAAGGCTCACTGTTTTCCACTAGAGTCTGCCTCCTATTGGCAGATAAAGGAAAACAGAGAAAGAGAGAGAGGACTGAAAGAGGTCTTCCAGAAGAGAAAATCACTTCTGCCTATAATCACATGTTAGAACTCAAGTCACACAGCTTTAACTAACTTCAAGTGGGTTACACAGTGATGTCCACTGGTATTTACTGGAAGAAATTAAACAGAAATATTACTAAGCTGTAGCATTATCTCTGTCAATTAAAATCAATTTCAAATCATTGTTTTCACTAAGGACAGAATAATATATAAATAGGCTTATTTTCTTTACTCATTAAGCAACCATGCATACAATGTGTCTCTATTAACATTGGACTGAACTTAGGTTTGCCAGATGAAATACAGGATACACCATTAAATTTGAATTTCAGATAATAATAAATATTTTTGGTAAAATATTCTCCCAAATTGCATGAATCTATGTGATATATATATATATATATACAAATCCTTGCTTCTCTGAAATTCAAATTTTACTGCAAATCCTGTAGGAACCCTATATTTTTATTTGCCAAATCTATCAATGCTGGCCTGAACACTCTTGTTACTATAATTATAATTATTTTTGTGAGGTATGTGCAGTGATATCAGTATGATTTATGGAAAGTGTAAATATATATAATTTCCTTCAATTGACTTTTAGCAAACACTGCTTCAAACCAAAATATGAAATCTCAACTACTATTTGCTAGTTAAATCTAACTTATGGGTGCCTAGAAGCTTTATTTATAACCAGTCTTTAGTGTTATATGATATTTGATGTTCTAATTAAACTTTAGCACAAGCACATTAGAAAAATATTGTGCTACTTTGATTTCACTTCAATATACGGGTTCTGATTTGTTAGGGGAGAAAGTTGCAGAGAACCGCAAATTATCAAGCTTAACATAAATTGAGAAGCACTGGCACCTTCACTGCTCTTCAAACCAAGAACTGCCTGTAAAGTGGTGTTGCTAAGATTGGATTGCTCCTGCCTGCTCCCCCAGTGGTTTTTATATTTCAGTAAGACCACTCATTATAGTTAGCTTCTCATGTTGAAGCCATTAGATATTTATATGAAATAGCACATCATTATCTCAGTTGCATTCTGAACCATTTAGGATGCTTTTAAGTTAGGGTGATTTTTTTTCCTGTCTTAATTTTGCACACACTAGTGCCTGTGTGCTGGTTCAGTTTTGTGTCTGTCTTCAGTTCTTTATCCTATTTTTCAACTTTATTGTGTTAAAGTGGCTGATGAACAGTGTAGCTGACTGCTCGACAGGCGTAGCCTCAAAGACAGTCATTTTGAAATGTATTGTTTTGAGAAGCTGACGAGAGTTGATATCCCAATTCCTTTCTCTCTCTTTCTCTCTCTCAAAAGTGTAAAATTCCATTGAGGTACATTCACTCACATCTCTGTATTTTTCAGATTCAACGTTTGGGATCTGATCATGGAAATAATGATTTGGACAGTGTATGACTATGGAACCTAGGATGTTGAGAGGAAGACTGACTGACAGTAGGCCAAGACAAACATACGCTCATAATTATTAGTGAACAATCAAGGCAAAGCTGAATCTAGTTCAACTGTATGATTTTCCATGTTGCAACTGGAACCTGAATCACATAGCTGCTTAACTTGTCAATACCATTCGTAGTAAAGTACATATGATGTAGAAATTGGGTGTTAGCAAAGCTTTATAGTCGTTATTCTTGTAACTGGTCCAGAGATGGGGTTGAGGTGGGGGAGGATAGGGATTAGCTGAACAGAAAGTTTCTCCTCTCCTTTATCCATTATTTGTAATCTACAAAGATCCATTACCAGAATTTCTTTTACTCTTTATTTTCTGTCCCAACTGATTTGGTCAAGACCTCCATGTGATGCCAGAAAGTTTTTAACTTTCCTAGATGTTACCTTATTCCATATTCCTTCTTTATGTTTATGTTAATGGTAACCTAGAATTTTTATTCAGTAAATAAACATTTAATGAGCATGTATTATATTCAAGCATTGGGTACTTGGAATTGAAATACCAAATATAGAGTTCATTTTACCCACAAGGTCACAAATGAGTGTATGTTCACGTATGTATGTATGTATGTATGTATGTGTGTGTGTGTGTGTGTGTGTGTGTGTGTATAGTAATTCCTTTTCTTTACTACTGAATAATTTTATGATATTGATTTTTTAGAGTAGTAAATTCTTATCCTTCCCAAAGTTAGATATTCACATAGGATTACTCACTTTTGTTTTTGCTAAATATACAACCAGAAAAACAATATTGTTTTTTGAGATGATCATAATGGTATAATAAAAGGCATTTTGAAACCAAAAATAAAAGAAATCTCATAGTTCCAAATAGAGCCTCTTAAATGCAATAAATACAGTTTTTAAAAAACTTACTATATTATTTTAATGTGTTTCATTTCACTGTGGACAGTGAAATCTCTGTCATGGCAGGCTTTTGCAATCCACCCTTCTTTGGAAGCTCACTAAGAATAAATAATCTGATATTTTATTGCCGAAAGTATATTTGGAGTTCAGTTAAAGATGCAGTGCAGCAAATATTTCAAAGGGAAACAAAATCTTAAAACAAATTGGTACTCTTAACTCTGGAAGGAGATAGGTGGCCTAAATACAAAGAGTGGTTTCTAGGGATAGAAAACATATCTTGTTATGCCATAGAGTTATGCCAAAGGGATGGGCGATGGGCCACTGGAGAGTGGTGTATGGGCCAGATGCAAAGAGAGCAGAAGAAATCACTCACTTGCTGGAGGAGACATTCAGGGGTGGAACAAAGTCAGAAACAATAACCTGTGTAACCTTTTGCATTCCATTCTCTAGATCTGCTTTATTTTACTTCATCATACTTAACTACTTAGAAACATTATATCATTTATTTTATATAAAAAATATTCATTGAGACTTCATTAATGCTTGGCTCTGTTCTAGGCCTTGGGATAAAATGGGAGAACAAAACAAAAATGTCTGTCCTCATGAAGTTTCCATTCTAGTGTCTGCTTTTATCCCAGCATAACAGCAAAAGCTCTGTGGAAGCAAGGACGTTGGTTTTTTCTCAGTCTGGTGTATATAATGCTACATAACATAATCTTTGTGTTCAATAACTTGTTTAACGAATCGGGGAATCAAAGTAGCCCAAATCTACCGCAAGATGAGGTAGACTCTGCAGTGTGGCAGTCCAGGGCTAAGAAGCTCACTTCTTTGAAAGGTATTCTTTATGTAGTGTGCATAGGAAACTAAAAAGAAAAGAATGACAAGGCCAGGGTCCTGCTGCAGTGGGAAGGGTGAGAGGTGAGGAGCTTTTCTTATGGGTCAGTGTTAGGTTTCATCATCTGTGCTCTTGCATGACAGAAACACAGGCAAAAGCTGATGATGGGTGTACCCAGGGGGCAGGATGCGTATATCCATTAATGCTGGCTACTCAGCTGCACTGACAGTAGGTGCCTGTTGCTAATCCAGTGGACTGGGAGGCCATAAGCTGTAAAAAATGATACAAATATAATGAGCTTGTCGGGAATCCCAGCTGTCCGACTGTCTCCACTCTGCTTTGTGTTACAAGAAAGGAATTTTTGCATGGGGGCTGTGAGTTCTAGTAAAGAAGCTAGTTATGAAGAGCTATTGTTATTTCATATCCTAGCTGTACACTTAGACTGATGTTCTCAGGAGAACATCTATTACAAAATGAACATGTTTATCTTGTGTGGAGAACTATGGAACTAAATTTACATCCGAAAACACACATTCCACTTCACCGAGGCTTTCTCAGAAAAGTCTGTGCCTGAGTTTCCTTAGACTGAATCAGCTCTTCTGCAAATAACCATGCTTCTTTACCTTGGCAATGGTGACAGTGATAAAGGAGAATGATAAATCTATTTAAAAAAACCCTGGTCTTTATGTGTAGGAAAAAAAATGTGTTAGAGAGAAAGAGTCACTACCATAAAATGGACAAAGATGAAAGGTGGAAAAATGATTTAAGCAAAAATTAATGGCAAAGACTTTAGCGGCAGTTAAAAAATTCAGTTAACACAAAGTTTGGAAGTTTGAGAAGTGAGAGGACAGGGAATTCAAGTATAGCGATGACTGACTGCTTGGCACTCTGCTAGCCACTTTATATGCATAAATAAACACATTTCATAGTCATTGTGGTGAATATAATCCCCTTATAATATGGTGATTTAGAAAAAAAAGGTGCAGATCCTTGAAATAATTTGCCTAAAGCCAACGTGGCTATTAAGCGGTAAAGGCAGTTTTTAAGTCAGACAGTCAAGTGACTCCTAAGTCCATGTTCTTTATATTTCATATTGGTATCAATATAAAAAGTGGTCCCACATCTCTGGGTTATAGTAGTTTAGTGACATCAAATAAAAGGTTTTCAAAGCTGTTGGAAGTATTTTAAAGTAAATCTAATACATATGGTTCTCAGAATACTCTTTGTTCCTGATTTAGTGAGCATAGAATTACTTGAAAGCCATATGTGCAAAATACAGACAAGTCACTCCCTTACTATTAATTAAGTCCTTTGTTCCAGTTATTTTTCAATAAAGATTAAATCATCTTGGGTTTTATAAACCAGGAGAAATTAGATGAGGAAGAAATTCTGAAGGGCTCAAATCTACTTGAAAAACTCTGACATACTACCCCAAAAGCTATATAAAATATAGCTGGAGTGATTAAGATTAACACTCAGAGACAATTCTCTGGCAGGAAAGTCATTGAAACATTGACGTGGAGTTCCGCGATGGATGTAGAACTGTTCTGGAGGCCTTTTCACATACATCAGTATGCGAGGGATGATTTCGGACACTGTGCTTCACTGAATTACCTTTCGTTTTGCCTTGTGCTTGTACTTCCATATTTAATTTACTATCAGAGACTTCATATTCTGTGCTCTTCATGTTCCTATCTATTTTCCTTGCCATCACACCAAGTCTAATTCTTTGATAAGCTTGGTAGTTTTCTCACTGGTCTCTGACTCTGGTCTTTCCATCTCCAGCTTTTCTCCCATTCTTGCCACATAGCACAGTCATTAAATGATTCCTCTAAATTTGTTGGTTTTATTAAGTCACTGAACTGCTCTAAAAGCAGTGGCTTATGGCTTCTCATTGCCTACAGCTATGCTTGTGCAAGGTACTTGGTGAGAACAGAAAAAAGAAAAAAATTGAGGTCCAGTGCTCAAATAACTAGTAGGTGAATACTGGGAACTTTACTCTATGAGGAGGAATTTTACTCAGTGAATTCTCAGAACTGTTAAAAGGACAAAATAGGCAGTTATCCCACTTGCTTTGGCTGAAGACTTCATTCAAATGTATTTACTGTATCTCCACAGAATAATGATGTTTATGGAACACTTTGGAAAAAGCTGATTTACAACATTGTGTGATGTAGAATTTAGAAAGCCCTGCCTTTCCAGTTATGCCCATCTTGATTCATTATCTCAGCTTATTTATTTAATATTTTGTTCTATGAATACATTTTGCAATGTCCCACTCCCTTTTTTGATTATACAATTTCAAGTTCCTGGAATGTTCTCTCCACTTCATATCTACCTATCTTTAAATTCTTACCTAATTCATTCTTCTTTATATAGGCTTTCCTAACTAGCTCAGTTACATCGTTTTCTCTCCTAAACACTGCAAACACTGCACACAGAAACTTGTATTATTTTGCTAATGTGTTTGCTTGCATCTGAATTACGGGTTAATTACCTTTAATATAGCAATCATGCATAGCATTTTTACATTTCCCATAGTTGAGTTATATTAGACCTCCAATAACTTAAGAAAATCAAGTGCAATATATGAATTTCTATTATGATTAGTATCAGATTAATAAGGTGATATTGTATCATTCTAATTAAAAATTTTTTAAGTGTTAGCTATACCAACCAATTTCACAGGGCAAATATATGAACATGTTTATCTGAAAACTAAAATACATGAAACTATCCCAGATTACATCCTGACAATTTTCTCATGATATCTGAGGTAATTTACACATAGTATAGGCAAAGATTGTAAAAAATTTGCTTATACTGTGGTAGTGAATTTTTCCTAGTCATATAAATTTTTTTCTATCTCCTTTCTGAGGGAAAACAGCTCTATATGTATGGGATATTTATGCAAACCTGTGCAAAAATATTATTTTACAAGGACAAAATATACATAATGACAATGAAGACTGATAAATATAATAAATACAAGCTTCAAAATCAAATAAAATACTTTACATAGCTATATACACATGTTGTAAAAAAATTTATATTATGTAATAAAACTTGATCTACCAGTTGTCTTTGCAGTTGTCTTTGCAACTCACCATCCAAAACAAACTTTATTCATGAAACATATCACTTGAAACAATTTTTTGTAAATACTGTATGCAGGATTAACAATAGACCAAGAAAAAAATGCTAATATCCCAGCATGATTACAATACAGGTATAATCTATTCATTTTCTTATTTGGAGTATACTGTGATTTATACTCTCTAATCATTTACATCACTGACAGAAGACATCAGATTTATAGAATATTTGGAAATCAAATGCAGATGCTATCCACTTATTCTCAATTCCACTGTCAAATTTTAAAGAGTCATATGTTGACTGTTTGATTTGCTGATGTCTTGCCTCTATTTTGAAGTGAACAGAAATGACATTTAAAACTCTGAAGTAATATCTGGATCCTTGTGTCTGTTTTTTCCTGTTGTCATGCTCAATTTTGCTTAATCCTGAAAATTTTTCAGGTATCCAACTTGCTTTTCCATTTCATCTAGACATAATTAGTTTTCCATATCCTTTTTGACACATAATTCAGGGACCACATATGCCAAGGTGGTATCACAAACCCCCCATAAATCAGTGGTTACAGTATCTCTAAAGCATTTTGCGTATATGGCATTTACCTATTACATATTCTATTTCTCATTTAACCAATGGGAGAAGCTTCTCAAATAACAGCCCTATTTCTGAAGATATTTGCCCTTTCAAACAGCACTTCCACACCTCTTTCCAAGCTGGTCACATCCAGTAAAACTCTATTTTCATAGTGCAGTTGTACCCTGTAAGAAGGATACTTTCTAGAAGTATAGACACATTCATCAATTTAGGAAGTAGAATTTCTTTCTTTTTTTTTTTTATAATTGTGAAAGTGCCTCACAGACACTTCTGACAAGTTTGAGGTTCAGAAATCATGACAAAGGCAGGCCTCTTCCACTTACCTTACTTCTCAGAACCTCATCTGTAAAATAATAATATTTATACTTACATTATGTGGCTATATTTAGTATCAAACAGCTAATGCAACTAAACCATTTAGCACAGTGCCTAGTACAAAGTCAGTGCTTAATAAATGGTAGCTGTCATAGTTATTATTTCTAATAATATGGGCAATGCGATCTCAAGTATGTTTTGGATTATAAATCTCAAAAGATCAGGAACTGCTTTGTTTGAATACAGAATTTCTATAAAACAGGTATTAATAAATATGAAATCTGGTTTTTTTTTAATTAATCAACTAGTATTTTACTAAGTTGTGGTGCTCTAGGCACCATGCTGTGTAGGATGAAATCATAAGGAGGAATGCACCCCCAAAAAATTGGAAAAGGCAGACATTAAACAATAGCACAATAATACACAAATAAATGTGGTATATATATATATATATATCTACATAAGATATATAGTATTCATATATATATATACAGTAGCTGTGTATTAAATATTGATTATATATGAAGAGTTATGTTAAGTATTTCAAGCATATTACCATATTTTGGTAAAATGATCAAAATGAGCAAAGGAAATTCATCCATTAATGCATCATCTGAAATTGTCAAGGTTAAAAAAAGTACAACAGGATTTTTGCTTCACATAACCTTCTAACAAGGGCCATTCACTGGATGAATGCCATTTTAGCTTGACAATCAAAAATAATTGTCTGCACGTGATATATTTACATTATCTCTATATGCTATGACCTCATGTCTATGTATTTTGTATTATAAACACTACAGACCATGGCTTGAATGCCCTCGTTATTCACTACTACTCACTTAAGCCAGATAAATTTCCCTTCGTTTGGGTAGATTTTTTTTGTATACTTGAATTTTTTTTAAATTTTGCTATTATTAATATACAATTACATGAGCAACATTATGGTTACTAGACTCCCCCTATTGTCAAGTCCCCACCATATACCCCATTGAAGTCACTGTCCATCAGCGTAGAACAATGTTATAGAATCACTACTTGGTCTTCTCTGTGTTATACTGCCTTCCCCGTATCCCCCCACCCCACCCCTACACCCGCTACATTATGTGTGCTAATTGTAATAGCCCTTTTTCCCCCTATCCCTCCATTCCCACCCATCTTCCCCAGTCCCTTTCCCTTTGGTATCTGTTGGTCCATTCTTGGGTTCTGTGAGTCTGCTGCTGTTGTGTTCCTTCAGTTTTTTCTTTGTTCTTATACTCCACATATGAGTGAAATCATTTGATACTTGTCTTTCTCTGCCTGGCTTATTTCACTGAGCATAATATCCTCTAGCTCCATCTATGTTTGGGTAGTTTTTTGTGGGAAACTGTTGTAAAAATAAAATCTGTACAGCACTGATATGGTCTTATCTATTGCTACTGCTAATCTTTCAACCTAGATTGATTCTTACTCATCTAGGGTCTAAAACAGAGACCTTTCTGTGTGTCCAGAGACAAAGGTCTTCTCACTTCCAAACACAATAGAAAAGAATATTCTTGAGAATATAAGGATACTGGCCACACTGTAGCACATATTTTTAAAAATCAACTTTGTTAGAAATGTAGAAAGGTAAGTTTGGTTCTGAAAAACCTTGTCTTTAGGAAAACATATTAAAAAGCAATGAAAAAGTCAGACTAAATCTACGGTCACTTCTATAGTCCATGGACTTAACTTGCATTTGACCTAAGCAGAAATTGGAAGAATAAAAAAATTTTTCAGAAAATTAAATGCACTACATGTAAAACTTAGTTAACATAAGATAGGCTTATCCATCAGCTGAGCAGATCTGGGTTTTACCTTATTAGTATTATTTTAGAGGTACAGATGAGGACTAAAGAACTTAATTTTAGATAGTACAACCTTAAAAATTCATTCTTTTAGTTTAAGTATTGTACTTTTAAAGAATTCTGGGCGAGATGGTAATGTCACCAACATTTTAGGAGACATTATTTTGGGTAAAGGACCAGAGGTATTAAGTCCATAAAGCCAAGAAAAGGAGGGATGACAGGAATGAGAGAAAAAAGAGAGGAAAGACAGAAGACTGGGAGCCTTATACATATTTGTCCCTAGAGTCTTTTATTCTAGAACTTTGACACACACACGCACACACACACACACATGCACCCATACACATACTAATACATGTAAAATTCAGTGTGTTTAAAACTACTGGTGTCATTATTCCTTTTCTACTTATATTGTCCCAAATTTGGCCAGTGTAAGCCCTTTAAAACAGCTTTGGTATCATTTTGACATCGCTTCATTATTATTTAACCACTTCCTTATTTTATGAAAAAAGATGTCCCAGGCTTTCCCTGAACTTCCCAGGACTCAGACTTTGAATCAACCAGTTGTTAAGATCCCTGGTTCCTTCCATTGGAGATTGCCACTGAGAAAAAAAAATTACAGACTAGGGATGCTCATTATTAGAAAGGTGTCATTGGTTCTCATCCCTTTCATTGGACAGCTAAAAGCTAGCTAGCTAGAGACATGTAATGTTTCCATATTGATACTTCCAATTCAAAATGATTAACACAGTTTCTTTCTCACATTCCTCATTCCATATATCTATCTACCTTTTTCCAAAGTGAAAACTCTCGTACTTTATAGCACCAATACATTTACATGTATCTGACAATACACACAAAAATTTGATACCCATTTCACTACTAATTACAACAAAAAACCATAATAAATAAGATTCAGATTTGTATGTAGGTGTGTATATGTGATATGTCTATGACTATTAAGGGTGTACAGTAATGAAAATGAATTCAAAGGCTATTTAAATTAGTTGGTATCATTTGATGATTATTTTTTCAGTTTGATTAGAAATTAATTTTTTCTGTTTGTATTGAATGTAAGTTTTGCTTTTTTATATTTTTTCACTTATTTATTAATTGGTGATATGGTTCAAAACACAAAATTATATTAAAAGTTATAGTCAGAAAAGCCTTGTTCGTATTCTTGTCCCCTAATCCCTTATAAATTATCATTTAATTAGTTTCAGTTTATCCTTTTTTCCAAACAAGCTAAACAAACACATTCTCATACTATTTTCTTTTATTACTTACACAGAACATAATTTGCACTTTTTAACCTAAGCATAATGTCAAAGCAACATACCACTAAAGATGAAATCAGAGTCATTTAAAAAGTTTTTAAATGGAATGATCACAGAAAGTTGAATTACTAATAGAAGGTTCCATAGAGGAAAATATTTTGGAAGTGAGGAAATTTACAGGTTTCTATCATGAACAGTAAAAATAAGCACAGTAAGAAAATAAAGAAAGGACAAAGGGCTTTGACTCATTTTAATATATACGACATTTTTTCTAACCTCTGGCTATCCCCCCAACTCTCCCTCCTTTATTCCCTCCTACTTCTCATTTTCTCTCTCCTTCTTTCCACTCCTGATTCTCTTCTTTCCAGTTGTGTTTAATGGCTGAGACTCCACTGCAGTGAACTCAATCCATTCAGTCACCTACTTGGGCTAAAACACCTCCCCTATCTTATATTCAGAAACTATGCACACCCATCAGTGTAGTCCCTGTGCCCTTCAGAATGTGCACATTACCTTTATGTCCAAAGAGTTTTACAATCACATTTAATAGATGTACCTCCCAGTTTTGGGCAATAGTGACCTCATTCTACAGATGGGGTAGCAGTCATCAAGCTCCTGGATTGTGACTCCCCGAATGCAAGACCCCAGCTGTTGTTGAGCTCAGTGAGCCACTGTCTCAGTGTAGTCGTTGTTGCATCATCTCTGAAAGGCAGGTCATAGTCTTTTGAACCTTCAAGAAGTCAGTTAAAATGTATAATTAACTGACCTTTTGCTACTCGTCATCTGAATCTGTACTTTCCAAAGGTTTTTGCCTTTTGGCTTTTACATAAGAAAATTATCCACAGTAATCAAAATGAAAGTGAAAAGTCAAAGCAAAAGGCTAAATCCAAGGGAAAGATTCCCAATACTCTCCTGAGATTTTTGGTAAGAGTGAGAAACTGAAATATCTACCATACCCTCCAGAAACTCCAGTGGTTCTTGTAAGTAGATTTTTAAGAAAAAAACACAGCAGTACAGAATTGACTCTGAGACTCATTATATCTAAGGCTTGATGAATGTAATTCTCCACAATTGGATTCTGTTTTTGAAGTACCATACCCTCCCTTTCCAAATCAGAGTGAAATCAGAGTTAGACTGAAAATGGTAGTATTTGTCTTATTTTGATTATTTTTAACCTAATGTTACATGCATTCCTTGGTCTGTTCCATATTTACATCCTCAGGCATTCTAGAAATTTTAGTCCCCAGTCTTGAAAGGATAAAAAAGCATAGTGAAAACAAACCCACTTGACTGCATGAGTCCTCTTTTGTGACTAACTTAATGGCTTCCATTCCCAGAAGTACCTATTGAATTATGAAGGTGTTTCTCTTGAGCACAATAAACAACATATTTTGCTAAGGGAGACCTTATGTTCTACCCACACTCTAGACATCAATTAAACCTCTGTGAGCTTGGCTGGAAGTGGCTGGCTGAGTAAAGGCAGGCAAGATATGAAGTAGTGATGTGGAGAGATTTTACTCTTTTCTCCTCTTTGAAGGCACCATCTATCATATTTTGTATTTTATCGGCTGTTAACAGTGCTGATGCTAGGCTGACCCAGGGTTCAAGAATGCTGCTCTGCTCACTGTCATGACACAGAGACCCAGAAGCCACGTTGCACTCCCTGAACAATGAGGCCTTTGTTTGCTAAAACTGCATAGCCCAACGCTGCAGAGCCTTTGAACCTTTTACTTATTGGTGATTACATTTGCAATTCATGCCAATGGGATTATGGAGACTTTCTCTAAATTCCTGGTAGGAAAAACAAAACCTCTTAATTTTTCCTCAACTCAGATGACAAGTCAATTTTCCTTTCTCATTTACAGTTTTTAAAATGAGCATTATGACTAGGCATTATCTTGAAAAATCTCTCTGAATTAATAAACCTGATCTAGACATCAGAGGTCTACTCCAAGAAGGAGATGTTTCAGGAGAGCATATTCATCCAGAAACTATAGGCAGAAGAATAGTTCTATTGGAGGAGAGAAATAAACAACATCTTAACACGTTTTTTACAGGAAGGTATGGCTCAGGAGTTCTGCACACACGTATATACGTAGCACACAGAGACACACAAATAGTGATAGAAGTACTTCCATAGTGATGAATTCTTCTTAAGAAGCACCAAAGCAGAACCAGGTTTTGAGGGGACAGAACGTTATACTGCTTGGGAGACTCCGTTTGAGGGGAAAAATTACAAACTTACAAATAGAAAATAAAGTATGAATACAAACATTTTTTTTCAGATAACCAATCCCAGCAAATCAAAATATAAATAAACTGGCAGTATCACAAACATTGCAACATTCAAAAAACATAATGGACTGTTATTAATGTTAATTATCTGTCTAACACATCTGCACTTTTTGGCTGCATACTCCTTGGTCTCTTTATGCATCAATTTTAAAGTATTTTCTTTAGAAAGAATAGAAAGTTAAACTCTTGTCAAGTGTGGTTGATTGCTATCACTAAGAAGTTATTGATAGCTTAGGGAAGGTGCTTTCAGCTCCACAACTCTTTATTGATGATGCCACATCTGTAATGTGCTCTGCAGCTGCTTGGTTAGACTGTGATTCTTGCCCTAAGGAAAGTTCTTGAAGACATCCACACTTGATTTTGTGGTTGTAGTTTCCAGTGGTCCTTATAGAAAAGCTTGTTTATCTTGGCCATTCCCTACTGCCCTATTCCCCAGGACAATCCCATTCCTCCTCCACTGGGTTGATTCTTACAGGCCACTTCACATGGAACCTTAAGTGCCTTAGTGCCTCTTGCTCATATCCCTCTCCTTGGGATCAAAGGTGCTTGATGCCAACTGTGTCTTTTGAGGACCTACACAGTGATTGTTAGGGCCAGGTGGATATGGAGGTACTGGATGGCAGTCTGAAGATCACCACCAGGGTATGGAAGGTGACACAGAGCATGGGGCAGTGTTCTGTACCTCTGACATAGGGCTGGCTTGTGCTCCCTGTTGTCCCCCACCCCACATCCCTGGAGTAGAGTACACTAGCCTTAGAAGATGCCTAAGTGAAGGGCCCTGAAACTTCAGCTTCATTAGCTTCAAGGCAAATTTCCTTCTAGTAAAATTACTTGTAAGGCCTTACATGCTGTCTAATGGTAAAACCTGTACTTTTTTAAAACCTACGGCATATTAGACGTTGTACTATTGGAATTCATGCTTCTTGCTGTTTGGTGGCCATTCCAATACAACACAAAAATATGCTCTTTATTGGAGGCATTTTGACATAGCAAACACTTGCTAGATAATTTCTTTTTGAAAACTGCCCTTATAGCTAGAGTTGTAATTATTAATGAAATCAGCAATGCGAACTGTGAATGAAAACTGATTTCCCAAGGTACTGGTAGATTTTTGATCTGGGATTAAAATTTCTCCTAGTAAAGAGGAGAATGAAACAGAGTATCAGTAATAAATTAGGAAATAAATTACAAGGTAAATCAAGAGACAAACTAGAAAGAAATATGATTTCCCTGAGAGAATAGTCTTCATTTCTACAAATGTGCGGGATTAGAGGGAAGGCAATAATCATTGACTGAGAGTCATGAAATCACATTTTGTGGCCTTCCTTTCACACAGAGAGTCTATTGGCCTATAGGTAGACTCCCTTTTTCATTCTACTGTGAGCAGAAGTTAGGTCATTCAAAAAAAAAGATGATCCTACATCTTGGTATTAATACTTATGTATAATCCTCTCCCCTTCAGTGAATTTAGGGTCTTTAGTAAACTGTCTGGATATAATATATGAGCAATGTTACCTCTGAGTTTAGTGTCCATTTTCTGTCAATGTCACCTACTGAACTTGTTCTTCACTTTTTTGTGACATCAAGTTTTTTGGCTGCTTCCTATTTTTCAGTTCTATAAGCCTGCTCTGAATTTTATCCCAGTAGCTGATCAACTGTTAAAACTGCATTCTCACCAATATTTTAAATTCTCTTCTCTGCTTTGTTAAATCCTAATCCTGATGTCAGGCTTCTTACATTAGCAGAGGAAATAATAATGCCATCCTGATTGACATTCTACATAGATACGACTTCTAATCTTGCCTGAACCTTCAGAACTCATTGATATACTTTTTCTTAACAAGTGCATTAGTGCCTTTTGTAGGAAAATAAATGTAGGATAAGCCCAATAACACAAAGACAAAAAACCCTAAAAAATAAATATTTAACTATGAACACTTCCTTGTATGATATAGACTTGTTTCCTTATGCCATGCCATCCATGTACTTACTCTTTACCCTTCCCAAAACTTAAAGTGTTTAAAAAATATAGTTATCCTATAGTTTGGAGCTGTTATAGTCTGACATATTTGTCATTCTAAAAACACAAATTTATGACCAAACTTTAGGAACGGAGTCACTGTATTAATCTATGAATCTGTATAATGGAGGCACTGGAAAGAAAGCATCCATTCATTTGTAGCCTTATCTTTGTGCTTCTTGTTTGCTGTTTCAGTTGCAAACCTTTAAGTGACCTTAAACGAGCCCAGGTAATCATTCCCAGCAACATTCAATCCTGGATCCATCTTTCTGCTTCCCACTTGAGGACATGTGGCAGAATGACAGACGTAGCTCTGCCCGCGGGAAATTAGCAATAGAGCTAGACAGAGTATCCTGTGTAGTTAGTCATGCTGTCACTTTCCCTGGCACCTTTCCTAAGCTAACCCATTTTCTGTTGATTGAGATCTCATCCCTCAGTGGTTTCTGAGACAGTGTCTTCAAAAATTAATCTCTTTCACTATCAGTCGCTTTCTTTTCTATGGCTTCTTCCAAGTCACTTAGAAGCACAGGGAATTTCCCTTCAAGCTAGCACCTCCCTTTCTCTTGGGAGTATTCCCTTTCACTTTTTTTTTTTACCACCCAATAAAGTGTATTGCATATAATTTCAGGTTGTTGGTAGACTGTCAATTTAAAATTTTTGATTTCACAATCTAGCTGCTGTCTAGATTCTTTGCTAAATATGCACGGTTGCTGGTATTTTTAAATTTCCGAAGCCGGTGACTTGACATTTCTGACAGGGATCCACGCTCTGGCACAGCGACCTGACTCTGCTTGGAGATATTTCTTCTGCTTGCTCTCATGACACTACTTTTCTCTGTTACCCTTTTACTTCTCTCAGTGTGATGTTTACTTGCCCAGCTCTTCTCTCTCTACCTGCCGTGAATTATATATTCACATCAAATATCCAATAAGGGAGTTTCAAAAGGCTTACTTTTCAAGAATTTACAAATTTGTCTCTAACCACCATTTCAAATTGGAGATATTTTTTATATGCATTGGCTTTTCAAATTCTCTTGAAATCTGGGAGCTCTGCCAATTCTGGGATCCCACTGATGAATGGCAGCAAGCGCCCCAAATGAGCAGGGGCGGTATCATGGGGACACCTCATCACCCACCACTCCCCTCGCCCGCTTCACGCCTTTCATTGCCCCGTGAACAACTCAACTGAACAACCCTTTTCTACATTCTCCTGATGTATGACTTCAGAAGTTCTTTTCTACTTAGAGGATTCATAAAAGCTAAATGATAAACACAAATTCCCCCCTTCCCAAAATAACAGCGTTTAATTGAAACTTTTCTCGGTTTCCTTTGCCAGCATGCACAAGCCTCATTCTTCTGCCTCATATGACCATTAGGCCTCTGCCAGGATTCATTATGATCAGTTACTCATCTTTAAAAGGAACATCTTAAAAGCATATCTATTTTCCCTAGGGTTTTATATTACAGTCTAGTTCAAATTCCCCACAGATTTTTATATCAAAATGTGTATCATTTAGGTTACAAGTCTCAAATTGGAACCCAGAAGGACTGGGGCCTATATTCTCTATGTGAAAAGTATTCCTTTGCTTCTGTATTGATTGAACTTCCACTTCCTCTTTCTAGAAACTTGGATTTGAATGGTTTTGAACACTTTGGTTTCCCCCCAGAGGTTTTTGATCCTTTTGGCTTGAAACAGATGATATGACTCTTGTTTGTGTAAAACCAAGTGCTGACTGTATTTCTGAAAATCCCTAATTCTAACTCATTCAATTAAAGCATATTCTTCAAGAAAATTTAATATTTTAACAAATGAATAGCTGCGTAGGGCCACAGTGAAGCAGCAGCTACCATGGTGGTTAACATGTGCATGACCGACAGCAGAGTACACAAGCTGACACCAGCTCCATGGCCCTGGGGCTCAGGGCAGGTTATTGGGCCCCTCGGTGCCTCTGCTTCCATAATGAAAAATGGGGATTACAGTAACATCCACTTCATAGCCTTGTTTTGAGGATTAAATGAGCTCGTATTCTTAAAGTGCTTAGAATTCTGTGTACCTAGTACATAGTAAGTTTCTATATGAACATCTGTCAACCAACTTAAAAAAATGTCTTCAAATATTCTATTCATGCAATTAATATTGAGAGCACAATCAAGAACCAGAGTAAATTAGATAATTTAATTTCCTTGTTTTTCAAAACTACAGGCCTCAGAATTACAGTTTAATTATATCCTCATGTTATTCTTCAGAAGAGATACTTATACCAAAAGATCTACTTTAATTAGCTGTTACCACATGATATCTCGAGATACTAAAATCCACATTTAAAAAAGTAGTATTTTAAATTAATGTTAATAAAATCTGAACTGATTTATCCTTATATTTAAAATTTTTGGTGAGATATTGCTGCTGTTATATATAGTCAATAATTTTTTAATTAAGGTCCAAAACCTAATAACAAATTTATATCTGTTTTCTTCTGGTCATAGAAGCAATTATATTTTCCCTCAGGACTTAACAACTTCCACTTTGATTTTTCAGAGGAAATAAAATAGAAAACAAATGACTAATAAGTAAATGGAAATCATATTAAATAATTAATCAAACTCATTATTAGTTTAAATATACTTTATTATGTTTGGGTCACATCAGTTTTATTTATAATATTTGAATGTCATTATTCAACTTACTGACTTTTACATAGGGAAATGTATATATACTTATAAGTTGCATTCACACTAGATTTATTCACTTTTGGTGCTTTGTGAGTTTTATAGCTTGGTAGTTACAACCTGAAATAGAGTAGAATATCTTTCAGATAGTTATATTGTTCATGAATCAATACAGATTTTTGAGACTTGCATATTGCATGAAGTATTTTGTGATACTAATATCCTTGTCTGCTTTTGTGATTATTTGGAACAAGTTTTCATTTTCAGGTCTTACTATAAAGAGGAAATGGGCTCTTCCTCTTGAAGCGAACTCCCATCTGATATCTGTCTTGCAGAAAAAAAGCTGTTTTAAACCAAATCCATTGAGATCCAATGATAAGATCCTCTTTCGTGTCACTGGGGCCTGTTCTACAGAATGTAATATTAAAGGTTAGGTTTCATTCTGCTTGAGTGGAATTTCTTAACCAGGAAAACACGAGCAAAGACAGCCTGTAGAGATTTGACATGACAACCATTCTCATTTTATTGAAGTACAGTACGGACTACAGATGTCCATTTATAGCTTATTTGAAAATCTTTAACATTCTTTGAAGCTTTTAAAAGTATATTTCCTGGAGGAAAACTTTTTTAAGCTACCAAAAGCTTTTCAACATTTTTATAGCTGCAGGTATAACTGCACATTATCTTATTTCTTATTTCAGTGGGAAGTCATCAGATGCAGCCATGTCTTACTTATGACCAAACCCAAAGTCTTAATTCTTTGCTAATGAGCATGTATTTCACTACAAACATAATAATTAGTTGAGAGACTCAGATGTTTATAGAATGGATAACTTACTCTTCATTTGCATTATTATTACTACATTTAAACATCCGTAAGACTTTCCTTTCCAAAGATTCAGTTCCTACACATATTGTGAATAAAACCTCTGAGCTGACAAGAACTGAAGTTGTAGTTTGCTTGACTGGTTATATTTTTTTATTTTTAACCCTCTCATAGTACAATAAAGACCTTAAATGCAGCTTAAGCTGTTCTATCATTTAATAGGCTAAGTAGACTTTTTGAATCAAAATCAATACTGTATACTTGAAAAGGGGAAATCAGACCAAAAAGGAATAGTAAAGAAAGACAATATTCTATTTCACCCTTGCAAAATGAATTATTTTGGTTAAGATTCTATACATTCATGTTTGTAATAAAATTCACCTTTCAGCTCAGTTATAAAAAAATGACCACCAACACAATAAGAGATGTTATTTCTGAGTATGTACGATTTACCAGGAATTTTGCTAAATGTTTTACATGCATTACCCAGTATGTTCACAACTGCCCTATGCTGTAGTCACTGCTATATTATCATTCTGAAGGGAATTCCCAACAATGGAACATATCTGCAAATATAATTTTTGGTTCCTTATTTTTGCT
Source organism: Smutsia gigantea (assembly GCA_032199065.1). Lineage (NCBI taxonomy): Eukaryota > Metazoa > Chordata > Mammalia > Pholidota > Manidae > Smutsia > Smutsia gigantea. The sequence goes on along the minus strand of JAVSCE010018551.1, from coordinate 11,523 downwards.
GTTACCTGCAAAAACACCAAAGAGAGTTGACAACTGTCTCTCATCAGAAAGTGTTTCCCAAAGTAAGAGTCACAGAAGATGTCTTAAAATAGAGAAAAACAATATTAACAATTGAATGGTCAGACAAATATTGATCGAGCTATTATTTATTGCCCACTGTTAACTCTGGACACTGGAAGTGTACCAGAGAGCAGATTAAAGCAGCAGTGCTTCTCAGAATTTAGTGTACATAAAATTACATGGCAACCTTGTTAAAACACAGATTCCTGGGTCTAATACAGAAAGTCTCCTCCTGTAGGTCTGGAGTGGGGTCTGGGTGATGCTGATGTTGTTCTCTGGACCATCCACTCAGCAGCAGAGGACACCGTACCTCTTCTCCAGGTGCTTACATTCTGGTGGGCTTTGAACTAGTAATAATAATACAATTTTAATCACTACTTCCCTGTATTATGTATGTAATCATCATTTAGCCCTTACAATGGCCACAACACTATAACACAGACCTATCATTATCACTGTAAACATGAAGAAACTCTTGATTTAGTAAATGAAATATCTACCCCTAGTTAAAACAACTGGAGGCAGATCAAGAGTTTAAACCTAGGTTTTTCTCTCAAGCAAAAATCACAGACATTGCTTTATTCTCTTCCACATTGTATGCCATCCAAATATTTTTATGTCACAAGTCAAAAAACCTTCTGCAGTTTGCCATGTCCAACAAACATTACTAGAATCAAAAGGTTGGTGGTTGAAAAACTTATCATCAGCTTATGACATGGTAAATCATCAAACCATTTAATGTTTAGGAAAATTTATATTCTGTACTTGTGTTTGAAATTCAACCTCATCTTTAACTTGGGATACAAATTTGATTTTTGATAGAATCCAGACAGGAGTACCACCTTTTTGAATAAGCCCACCTGCCATCACAGAGAAACCTAGGTGTCATCTTACCTAGGCTACAAGCATTCTCCAGAGGACCCGTCAGCAAGCCACAAGCCCACCTTTCCCCTGACTCCTCCCCTCAAAGAGCCTGCCAAAAAGCCTGGCCATAAAAAGCCTCTTAGCCTGTGAGAGACAACTTATTTGTTCTGCTGGCCAGAACAGAGGGGACCCTCTCAGGTTTAGCAATAAACCTGCTTGGACTGTTGAGTTCGCATCCCCTCTTTTCCTTTCAATTTGTAACTTTAATTATTCAATAGGAAGTTGCAAATTTCCAGGAATTAAAAAATCACTATCATTCTCAGCTGGAGAATGATTTGAAATGTTTCCTTTAGAATGTGAAGGTCTTAGGGGCACGAACAGCTGCTTTTAATTTTTGTAACCCAGTACCTATTCTGTTATGTGTTGAATGTTCTATAAATGTCGGCTGGGTGAGCAAACCAAATCAGAGCATATGAGCTTCCCATGGACTACAGCCTTCTCACAAATCTGCTTCAGTAGAAGCTATTTATCTAAATTAACTCTTAAAACAATTTTGCAAAAATACAGATTTCAAACATACATTGCTAACATACTGTTTTATTAATACAAACTCTTTTTTGTTTCTTTAAGAAAATACTCGTTAATTCATAGGTAGCGTCAGTAACATGAGGCAAAGCAGTTGCTAAAGTAAGTTTTTTCATGAATAACAGAGTAAACAGCCTCATAAAACCCATATAAATTGTCACTTCTCAAGTTTATGGTTGCCCTGGGGCTGAAGCAATTAAAGCTTGAGTTTTAAGGAAAAATTGCCAAGATACTTTCAACTTAATATATATTTACCTAATAGAAACTTATTTTTTATAGATTTTTGTGTGTATTTCTAATGAGTTTATCCTGTTTTGCAATGCATTATTATACAAGGAAATTGAGAACCTTCTGTTTAAATAACAAATCACCCAGCATCCTAAGCATCCATTGCTTTGAGCTACCTAAGTGTTTCTGAATTAGAAATTAAAGCCTCTTTGTACCCCAACTCTGTAGCAGAAGGATGGTGATATCCTTCGAGTATGGATTCATTATTTCCTTATTTTGTACTTCTTATGAAATCCAAGGAAAACAATATGGGTAGGCTTTCACCAAGATATGTCTTTTATTAGTGGCAATTACTTAATTTTATTGGTGAATTAGTGAAAAAAGAAGTCTCTAAATGTACTTCAGTAAACTGAGCTAACCACATAAAATATTTTATATTCTCCTTTTCTAGTTTTGAACATTTAATATTCACTGACTTCATATTTTTTTTCTGCTTCTCTAAGAAGAAATGCAGAGGAGCCATCCATCTTAGATGTCAGTAGGCGCTACCGGGCACTGAACCACCTTGGACTTCCAAATCATGGAATCATTGCATGAAGAAAGAGTGCCTACGAAAAAGAATGTATGTGAGAGTCAAAAATGTCAAAACTTTTCTGAAATGAGTTTTCTTGATTTTGTCTCTCTAGTGGGAGACAGTTCTACCCTTATATTCTTCACTGTAGTTTTTTTCTAGTGAAACTATACACATTTTAGATATTATCCTTACAATTCAAACGCAACCCTTCCAAAATATTCATTCTGCTTTTTTACTGGTCAGTGAGAGATTATTTACTGGAAATTGATCATATGCATTTTATTTGAAAAAAAACACAATTGACTGTTTATTATAGCTTACATAAAAAAGTTGTTGTGCCAAGTCTTTCATAAAAAAGAACCTTTAATTATGTTAGATTTTGCATTGCTCTGAGTGTCTCCTAATCAATCATCATTAGATGATTTGAGAAAATACAGAACCATGAAAATTATATTAGCAACTGTTTTCCAAAACTTGTGTTCCCCTGTAGCATGTCCTAACCCATTTTCAAAAGTTATCCTTCCTACTTTAAAACAGTAAGCTTAAATCCCTTTCATGGTTTGAAAGAACTGAAATCTTTGTGACCTATTACAACTATGCAAACATGCAATAATTTTCTGACCTGTCCTTCAGTGATTACTGGAGCTTCGGACTAAGACACTTTGTCCTATTCAAGTGCCTGCTTTATCATTTATTAAATGCTTTGCCATGTAAGAGAGTTCATTTCCAGGGCTGATTCCAGGACTTACTGAATTCAGACACAAAAAAGAGTATTTTTGGTATGACTTACATATATGTCTTCAGAACATTTTATTACCCCTTTGGTCTACCCTCCTAAATATTAGTTTATTCTTTGATTATTAAAGTTTCCAGAATCTCTTTAATGAAATATCAAAGAAAAAAAACTGTTTTTTCCCTAGAGTCTCAACTTTGTTTCCCTCCTTAACCCAATTTCTTCCCAACCTTCCTTCTGAATTAACTGATCATTTACATGTATAATGATATATTTACTTTGTCAAAGGCTCTTTACCAAGTAGCTTGCACATTTCACAGGCGGAAGGACTTGTTCCTTTATTTGGTAGCATGATTTGCTCCCTGGATATACTGACTTCTTAAAAAGCCAATTATTAGTACTTAAAGAATTCTACATTTATGCTCAAACAATTTTCTATGGCTACTTTGGTACAGACATCACCACGTCAAAAAGTGAACAACTTTAGTGTTTAGGTTGTCAATAATCTATTTGATTTTCAGCTGTTTTGAAGTTAACATTTGTTTGACATTAGCTCCTCTACTTAAATAGTTACTTGATGATCACACATAGGCATTATCATCTGCATACTCAAGGGGTTTTCTAGATTAAAATAGAAGCTCTTTTTAACTAATTTCTCTTAGAAGATAGTTGAGCAATTTGTTAGAGATTTATGTGTGCCATACATATGCATGTTTGGAATGTGTGTGTATAGGAAAGTGGTTCACAACAGAAAGGTTAAGGATCCGTAATATATGTTTTTAATTACTTTTAACCATCCAACTTCCATTTGTCTACTTAACAAAAACAGCATCCTAGTTTTCTTCTGATGAATTAACTCTCAGTTGTGTGCAGTTAAAGTGGGATTGAAAATTCCCACTTGGATGTCTGAGGCTTCCTTCTACTACATTTTTCCATTCAATAGCTTGATAATAAAGACTACACAGTAGGATTCTGTCACCCAGAACTTTGGATCTTGAACTAGGTACTGCAAAGAGGAAATAAATGATGGAATTAATTCATTCTAATTGAGTCAGTCCAGATGCTCACTCAGTCCCTGTTATTATTATTAGTGCTGATTTTTGATATTTTCTAAATACAGTTAGGTTTTCTTCAAGCCTATGAGCATGCTTTCCTGTGTCCTTCCCATTAATTATCCCTTTCTTAGTTTTGCCAGAGATAATGTCTGTTGCCAAAGAACCTTATGTCTACCTTGCACCATTCTCCAACATCAGCTTAGAGGAATCATATACATAAATCAAGCAAAGGGAATTAAATGAACTCTTACATTAATTCATATTCAAAACTGTGTTTTCTAAATAAATCTCTTTCCTTTTGATATTGGGAAATTTAAAACTTATTAATGACCAAAAGTAACATGGACATGAAGTTTTCTTTCGGCACGGAGTCTGGTACAAAATACGTACATAGTGAAGGCTTGTTGAGTTCACAAAAGCTTCTAGTGTTTTTTAAAAAATGGGAAAATTTATGGTATTAATTAATTGTACTGCAGTTACTGACACCAAGAGTAACATTTCTGCTTCAAACTAGTTCAAGGAAATGGGCTATAGGTCCAGTAACATTTTGGGGAAATATGACTTAGATGACTAGATATTTGTGGAATTTGTGATGTGCATTTGAACTTCCTTTGGTTAATTTGATCACATTAACCAGTGGTGATAAAAAGCATTGATTAAATAAATTTCTGCTAATAATGTTGGGTACAGTCATAGTGGGATATCTAAGGGCATATTCTACAAAGAGCTGTGTTTTGCCAGTGTGAAACAATTTAGGTATTACTTCAAACATATAGTTTATTTTAGACTTTGTTAAGTTTAAATGCCACATAATAATAATAACATTGTCATAATTTTATTTTTCTTTTAATAGATTAAAAAATTAGATGTAAAAAAGGGGGTTCACTAAGAATTACAAACAATTTTAAGAAGTATTTTAATGGTTTAGGGGAACAAGAAATAAGAATACTAATGGGAGGATAATTTCTATTACAGATAAAATTATTCCCAACATCACAAATTTGTTGACATTTGCTTATATGTAAAAGAAAAAAATAAACTTCTCTTTATCATCTAATTTTTTAGTTTTATTTTAAGAATATTAAACAACAAAGTAAATATGCTGCATAATGGATAGGTCTTATGTTTCATATCTAAAGTCCTATGACACTAAAATGCAATTTAATTTATTTTCTAACTACATCAAAAGATTTTCAATACAAACTGCATGTTATAATTTGTTTTTCTTTCCCAGCAGTCTCTGAAATGAGTGTTCTGCACTTTCCCACATGCATACAGCATAATTAGTTGTCTGGTAGGCAATGGCCAGGGCCACAGCTCACTGGGCAGCATAATGGTAGTATCATGTAGCTCTGTCACTTTACATAATGCCACATCCATCCTCAGAGGATAGGCAAACAGCAGATCAGTAATGAAAAGCGGGTATCTAGATTGCCTTTAGGTCAGTGAGGAAGGGGGAAAATGAAGCTAAGCTTTCAAAATACATTCAGCTATATGCCTAATATATAAAACATGTGATCTAACAAATATTATTGCATGACAGATTTTGACTTCAAAACTGAGTCCAATTTGTATGGGACTGCATCCTACACATAGCGGCTGCTCAAAAAATGTTGAATGCAAATGACAATATTCTAGATCTAAATTACATAAAAATAGCTACTTATTCCAATTAATTTGATAAATCTGAATAACTCTTATGGGCACACTGTATTATATTATGGCCTGACTAATGCTCCCTGCTCTCTATCTCCCATCTACCTTCTACATTCATTCCAAGAGTGAAATTACAATCAACTAATAGGGTAAGAGGTAGGGCTGGATGGTCATAGAAAATTTTACACCATGAACTCTAAACCTTATTATATGGGCAGCAAAGAGAAGAAGAGTTTTAGAGATACTACATAATAGAGACAATGTGTTTTGGGCACTCAGTTATCTCAGAATGTCATTAAACAAAGCAATGGGAGGAAGAAATAATCCCCCTCAGTCCAGCAGAATCATACATACTGTGGAAAGCTGAATAACTGACAGGAACGATCAACTTAACAATTTCTCTCAGGATACTAGGAAAGGACAGTGAAATGAAAAGAGTGAGTGACTAGCTAGTATACAGGGAGGAGAAAAAATATGGGAAATTAAATTAATTTAATGCCTTCATTTGAATATTATGAAAATATTAAAATAATTTTAAAACAAGGCCATCATAAACTATATATAGATATATATGTAAATATATTAAAATATAAATTATATGTGTACACATACACCATTCAAATGAAAAAGTAACAAACCACCATAATTATGATTATGCATGTTTATAACAATCATTTTCCTGTGATAAGGAGAGACTGATTTTAGTTTCTCATTTAAAATTCCCACATTTGCCAAAGGTTCTATAGATGTGTAATATTTTTATAACTGGAAAAATTAGTTTTAAAAAATATATAAGAGATGTGGTGACAAATTACCAGCAATGGAAATTTTTTAAAGGAACTGCCTCTAGGGAGTGGGACTTGGAGTAGGGAAGAGAGGGGCATATGATTTATGTTTTGTATATGCCTTCTTAAAAGCTGTCCTTTTGACATTTTGTTAAGAGTGTATGAAGGAGAGAATGTGGACATTTGGATGAAAGTTTAGTAGTATCACTCAAGAAAAACAAAAAATAAAGATAAAATCCTTTTAATTCTTTAATAAAGACACTCATCCATTTTCCCAATGCATTCATGCTGTTCCCCTTGTTTGTCATCATTTTAATAGAGTTTTACATTGATCATACTACATGTTTAAGGTGCTTTGCCATGCAGACTAGATCCCAGAGATTATTTCCAAAATCAAGATTCCTGGGATGATCATTTTTTTATTTTTGAGCCTAGGTCTTCTCCTCTAGTTGATTTTTCTCACCTCCATATTAAGCATTCTGTCTCACCATATCTATCTCAAGAACCCCATATTCTGGTAGGCCAACATTAACTTGAACTAGGTCTCCATCACACCTCTGTTATACCCAACTCTTTGCTAAGGTGCAAGTGCACCACTGCCCCAACTCCAAACACTCACTGGACCCGACAGCCATGGTCTTTGTCTACAGTGGTTTTGCCAAATGCTTTTAAAGCCTTTTTAGAGCATAAAATGTCCTTAAATTTCACTAATTAAGTTGACACTTAGTAAATTATTCAAATAATGGTGACTAATTGATGCCCCAGAAGAGGAGTCAAAATTACTGATGGAATCACACACCATAATAGACATATATAAATTTCATAACTTCTGGTTACTAATTATAATTCATTTAAAAACAGCGTTTGCCATTTGTTGCTGATTACAATATGCAAAATAGCAATTAGGCATATTATTAACATGTCATAGTTATAAAAATAAATTATATTTGATGACAATAATACTCTCTGGTCTTCTGCATTGTCTTGTATTTTCTTACTTTATGTGCTTATTTATTCATGTAGCAGAGTCTGTTCCTGATTATCATGATTGTGGTTAGTGGTCATTTGGTTTTAAGTCTTTTAAAAAATTTTAACCAAGGGAAAAAAAGAGAAAGGAATAAACAAAGCTTAGTGACCGTGTTTGTCTTGTTTGATGATTTTTTCCAGTAAATACAAACCATTTCAGTCAAAGCTCAAGTCTTCTGCATTTCACATGGCTAACTATATATGATGTCATTGCTGGGTGTTAATTTCGGATGTAGGCAAGGAATCAAGATAATGGAAGAGCCTGTGAGTCATGTAGCCTTTCAAAGAGCATTAAATGACCAATAGATCTCTAAGACTGAAGGCCCAGAGTGTAGTCAGGGTGCTAGTTTCCTAGGGCCACGATAAGAAAGTATCACAAACTGGGTGCCTTAAAACAACAGAAATTTATTCTCTCACCGTTTGGAGACTAGAAGTCTGGAATCAAGGTGTCAGCAAGGCCAGGTCTTTCTGAAGGCTCTAGAAAAGGAGTCTTCTTTGTTTCTGCCTCGCTTCTGGAGATGGCCATCATTCCCTGGCTTGCAGTTATATCACTCCCATCTCTACTTCCGTTTTCACATGACATTCACCTTGTGCAGCTATGCATCTCTTCTTTTCTTATAAGGACACCTGTCATATTGGATCAGGGCCCACCTAACTCGATGATATCTGGAAATAACCCTATTTCTAAATAAGATTACATTCACAGGTACTAGAGTTAGGACTTCCCCATGACTTCCAGGGGATATACTTCAACTCATAACACTTAAATTGTTGTCTTAATCAAAAAGGAGATGGGCCAGGTATGGAAGTAACTGAGCATATTGGCAGGAAAGAATCTGAGAATAGTTAAATGACAGAATTATCAGGAATTAGTAACACATTCGATGATGGGATGAGATCCATTTTTCATCAGATTTTTTTAGAAGACCAGTGTTATTCCAGTGACATGATTAACCAAGGATGACAGTATAGGAAGAGAGAATGATTTGAAATTGAAAAGAGGTAATGAATGAAGATGTACTCCTAACATGTTGAATTACTAAATTCTCTCTGCTTAGGGAATCAATTCATTATGATGTGTTGAGAAGAGGAATTTTTTTAAGACATAAGATTTTAGATTATTCATAAGATTTTTGGTGCCATCTCAGATTCCCTCATCCTTCCCTACCTACTGGATAAGCTGAACTTCCACTATTAGGGCCAAATAGCCCTGGAAGTGTCAGGCCCTCCTCCTTGGCCACTGCCACTCAGCTGGCTGACCTGACCAGCTGCAAGGGCAAAGCTATGGTTTCCTTTATTATTCCCAGGCTAGAATAAAATACCATACCACAGAGTACAAAATCTGCCATTGCTAAGGGCAGAAAGGAACTTCTGCTATCCAGAAGAATAAGAGAGTTAATTACCTACAGGGTAAACTTTGATTACTTGGAAAAAGGAAAAAATAAGGAATCAGGGAGATAAATTCTTTTCTTTTCTTGGACTGCCCCAAGTCATGATTTCTCTCTACATCCTCTTTATAGAAGTTCCCATGTGCTAAGTGGAGGCACAAGATGAGGAATCCATTGTGTTTCTTCACGATTATTTGTGAGCCAGTAGCCAATGTAGTGATGCACCATTTTGTATCACATTACCTCTTTTTTCCTCATTGCCTCAATCCTAATTCTGGCTATTCTGGGTTTGCATTTCCCTAGTAAAACATCAGCTGTTTAAATCCTTACCTCAGAAACCACTTTCTAGTAATAACATACATAACTGTAGAATCACAGTGTCATATACTTGAAACAAATATAATGTTGTATATCAACTTACATTTCAATTTTAAAAAGTACATTTAAAAAAAGACAAAAATCCACTTTCTAGAGAATCCAGTCTAAAATAGATTTATTTTAAATATTGTCTAAAACAATAGTTTTTAAACTTTCTTATGGGTGCATGGAGTTTTGGGATCCCATCCAACTTCAAGATGAGCTAATCTATTTATATCTGTTTCATTCATGTATCATGAAGAGTATGCCAAAAAAAAAGCAACAATATTGCTGACTCCTTCATACACTTAAGTACTATTTAAATAGTTAAATGAATCAGGTAATGTGGTGGGTGGTAAACAAGCATTGATAAATAAGAATGAGAAAATCTCTGCTCACAGAGAGTTCATATTCTGGAAGAAGAGACAGACAGTAAACATATAAACAAATATAAGATAATTGCAGACAATAGTATGTGCTATAAGACTATAAAATAGGGTACTGTTAGAGGAATGGCTCAGGTAATTAGACTGTGTAGTTAGGGAAGAACTAACTAACACTAAGAAACTGACATTTGAGCTGAGACTAGGATGAGAAGAAACTACCAGTGACTGAAACAGTCTAGACAGAAAGATAATCAAGTGCCAAAGTGCTAAGGAAGAAGTACTTGATTTTCTTGAAGAACAGAAAGATAGCCAGTTACTGAAGCTTAATGAGTGAGTAGGGGAGTGATATGAGATGTAGTAACAATTGAAGGCATGTTCAAAATATGTAAACAATACTAACAATGGGAAGAAGCCATTAGAGGATTTATTCTGGAAAGAGCCACAATCTGGGAAGAGTCACTTTTAAAACTACATCCTGATTTGTATGTGGAACATGAATTGAAAAGGGGCATGAGTGCAAGAAGGGAGGCCAGTTAAAAGACAGTGTACTCGTCCAGGGGAGATGATAGTAATTTGGGCTAGAAACATGGCAGTAGGAATAGAGATAATGAGAAAGAGACAGATGTGGGATGTGTATTACAGGTAGAGCTGAAAAATTCTGTCTCATGGATTACATGTTCAGGGTAAGGAAAATGATGACTTGAGCAGCTGGATGACTGGTGGGTGCCAAATCCTAACATGTAGCTGACTAGGAAGAAACCAAGAAATCTTTTTGTCTCTTTATTTTTATTACTGGGTAAAAATTTAGCACTACTTTAGCAGCTCAAAACAACATATACACAAGATCTCACAGATTCTGTGTGTCAGTAGTTTTAGGCATAGCTTATGTGGGTTCTCTGTAAGCCTGCAGTCAAGCTGTTGGACAGGCTGCATTCTCATCTGGAGGCTTGCTTGGGGAGGAATCCACTTCCAAGCTTGCGCAGAGTAAGACTTCATTCATTTGTGGCTTTGGAAGTGAAGGCCCCAACTTCTTGCCTTTAGCCAGGGGCCACCTGAGTTTGGACAACTTGTAGAAGTCTCCTGTAGTTCCTAGAGATTGCTAGTAGTTGCTAGAATCATCTACAATTCCTCGCCACTTGGGTTTTTCCAACATCAGTACTAATTTCAACAAAGCCAGCAAAGAGAGCATCTAGATCAACTCTTTTAAGGAGAGTGAACCAACACACCCCATCACCTTTACCATATTCTTTTGGTTAGAAGCAAGTCACAGGTCCTACCCACACTCAGAGGGAGGGGATAACAAAAAGATTCAAACACCAGGAGATGGGGATCATATGGGGTTCCTTAGACTTTGTTCATTACATTGTCTATTAAATCTTAAAACTGAACTGTCAAATTGAATTGGTGAATTTTGAAAGCAGTAGGAAGATCAACACTGGAAATATAAAAATAATCTAAACTAACCTCTTTATTTTGTCTAGAAATAATGGTTTCATAAATTTTAACTACTAGTAAGTACCAAAACTTGGTTACAAATGGACATTTGTCAACTTCTAGCTCAGGAAACTACGACCTTTAGGAAATTGCCTTTCAGGACTGCAAAAGTACACTAACATGCTGGAAGTTGACATGTCACATAACTAACACTTTCATCATGACGTTATGTTTTAGTGACATGAAATAAGCATCAAAAGGCAAACAAATAGCTAATAATATTTCCAAGTGTTTCCCAGGAGAAACAAGGGAGCTGGAGGTCAATCAGTAAATATTGTCAGGTCATCTCCCACATCTTATATTCTTTAAATGTTACTCTCACCTTGCTCAGC
>JAVSCE010018549.1:0-45287 GCA_032199065.1 Smutsia gigantea | reverse complement strand
GTTAAGAAAACACAAACGGGTAAACCCACGCAGTCCCTTCTCCTTCAACTTCAAGTCCCTACTGTTGAAATCTGCTCTGTGCCCAGTTCAGCAGGGCCCTCATTCTGATGTTTTTACTTAGAATGAACTTCAGAACTTTTACACCCCATCTATTTCTGTCCCTTTCTTGTTGAGGGCAACTCAGAGAGATGGAACAATTGGGGCCTGTTCTGTGTGTCAGGGATTTAAGTTCCTGGTAGATTCACAGGCTCTGACTTGCCCTGAAAGGGAGTAGGAACTGCCTAGAGCTTTCTGAAGGTTCTACCCGCAGCTCCCTAGTACCACTGCACAGTTACTCCTGTTAGTGACATGTAGTGTATGGACATCAGCGTTAACAAATTCACTTGAGTTTGGGATCTGAGGGTCTACCTGGGGCATGGCTGAGAGCATCCATAAACAAGGCCTGAAAATCTTTGGCTCCCTCAGGAGCAGTTCACGACTTCAGAATTTTAAACTGTTTTGGTAATTCATGTCCACTAATGGCCTCTAATTAAAGCACAACCTTTACAATAAACTTACAATTAGTTATGTAAAGCGTAAGCAAGAAGATAATTCTTTAATGGGCTGTTTAGTCCTAAAGACATTAGACATTCTCTCTTCAGTCCAGTCACATATATTAATTGTTTATGCTAATTTTACTTTTATTTTGATACTTCCATACATTCTCACGCAATTTAGAAATGAGTCTCTTATTAATCTATATTTTAAGCAAGCAAAAGTAATGGGGATAAATAGTACTTTTAAAGAGAACTACTAGCAACAATATCAATTTGATCTCCATGAAAACTTGCTTGTACATTCTCCAATAGGAGATAAAACATACATGTTCAAAACCTGGTTCTATAATATATTCTCTTTGTGTATACAATAAATGCAGTAAAATCTCTATTATAACACGCCTGCTTAGATACTTGATCTGATTACAATGTATATCCAAATTATTTTCTCTGATATATAAGCATAATTGTACATTCGGTTCTACTTCTATATGGTGGAAAGTCCTTAGTACAGCTGTATTCTTCCTAAGGGTTCTACTTTGCTAGTCGACTATTATAAAAAAAATAAAAATAATAAAAAAAAAGGAACAAGTGCCAATTAAGTCACAGAGAATTCAATTATCAAGAGCCCAAAATAAATGCACCACTTTAGAGTCAATCCAGCCAACTAAGACTGACTGGTTTTAAAGGAATACATCCTTTGCAGACCTAACATTAATGGATATGTTACATTTCCAGAAAAACTACTGCATTATACTTTATTTCTAATCAAAGAGATTTTATTTACAGATACATGTTAATTCTTAGTTGTTTAAACTTCTCTGAAAAACTGAAAACTATGCAGCTTAGGCTCTATTAAATACACTTAATAGTTACAGAGTTCGACAATCAAGAAAATCAATGAAACCAAGAGCTGCTTCTTTTGTTTTGAAAAAAAGCCAGTACAATTAGTAACACTATAGCAGGGCTAACCAAAAAGCACAGTTTGATAAAAATTGTGGTGACAATTATCTGGACTGGTTTGTATTTTATAAACAAGTATAGTACAGTAATTGTGAGTCTAGTTTCTGAGAACAGAGTATATTTTTTCAATGCTTAGGTCAATGTTATGTTATATGTATCCATTTATATTTTAAGAAATATAAATGGATAAATTTATAAAAAATAAATATTACATTATATATTATATTATGTTCACAGTCTTGTTGGGGGCTTATTACAAAGTAACTACTGGAACCAAAACAAAACAAGACACCTTAGATCTTATCTCTTCCCCTTTCCACTTCTGAGAATGCCCACTTAGAGACAGAACCATAGCCAATTTCAGTGGCAACCACGAATGGATTCAACTCTTATAAAAGAATAGCCTCATCAAACTTCCAAAGCTTGAGTCCCCCAGTGCTTCACTACTGAAAAGGTACATTAGTTATGGAAAATTCAGGTACACAAAAATGCTAACATACATATTCCAGAGACTATGAGGAGAATACACCGCCCCCCATCCCAGAAGTCCTTAAAAGAAGGAAATTCTGATTCTTGTCTCTATTAAAATCATAGTAAGCTTATGAAAAAAGGCATGCTTTTGAATACAGTACATTTTGGGGCCAATTTGTGTTGAGAGTGTCAACACAAAATAGCATAATATAGCATAAGCACTATAATACCATGAGCAAAGATAAAAAGGAAATGTTATCATTTCCTTATGTATGAAAAAGAGTATATATAGTATGTACATACATATGTCTAAAGTAAAGTTAACTGATGTGTAATTAATTGCTTTAAAAGAGTTAAGAAAACCCGAACAACATTTTTTCCTAATTGGGAGGCAAGAATATAACAGAACATTTTAAATTTGGAAATCTGTAACTTTTTAACAAAGAACAGCACATTGTCTGTTTTACCCTTGCACTATGAGAGAAAGAGAGAGAGGAAAATTATATTAGTTTTAATAGAGACCAAGTGCTTACTCCCTGGACTACCTTTTATTCCCTCCTGCTCCAGTGTCTTTTCTATCCTTAGCCTAATAGTCATGGTTGGATGTGATAAAAAGACTTAATGCCTCCTTACTTCAGGTGAAGCCATAAACTTGACTTATCCCTGTAACATAAGCCTATGATTTGACTAGGGATTCTTTTATTTCAATTCTGTACTTTGCACAGCATGCCTGGATATATTGAACGATAGTCAGGGTCACCCCTCAGCCAAATATTTTAGGAATAATCAAGCTTTCTGATCTGTATTCTTCCCTCATTATTAGGAGACAATATTTCCACTAATCTTACTGAGAATTATGTTAAAGACAACTGAAACACAAAAACTTCTGCTTCATCCTCTTCACAGTAACTGAGTATTGACTAGTTTGCAACTGCTGTTTTCCCAGTTTATGTCCACTAAAATTATTTTATCTTGGGGGAAATAAAGTTAGTATCATTAGGAACAAATGTACAATAGTCAATCCTTCCTTCCTTCTAAATACATAAAGAATAAAATATAATTGCCCTCAATGAACTATTTAATGGGAGGGACAAACACACAAATAAGTAACTAAAGTGAAATATTTGTTACTAATGGTGATATGATATGAATAGAATATTTTGGGACCATTGATAACAGAGGAAGCGTCAATGATCTCTAATCTTACTGCATCTTCCTGAGCATCTGGTAGATAAAACTTCTCAACTGATACTAAATTACTCATCAGCAAAATACTATATTCATAGCCATTCAATCTTTTGCTAACTGGCACTTGATTCACTTTAAGATAAGACTTAGACTCTGTGATTTAACAAAAAAGCTATTCTGGATTATATTTCTGTCTGTTCTAACTATTGAGGCTGTTGGATTTTGAAATATATATCTCCACAGTTTAAAAATATTAATGAAGGGAGAGGAAACACGGATTATTTTCCAAAAACTCGTGCAGATGGAAAAGGTTCTACCTCTCAAAATCAACAATAAGGATGTTAAAACCATGACTGTTATTATTGTGTCTATTTGCAACTTAAAAAAGAATGATACTTGATGCAATAAGACATTGTGGTGCAAATGGCACATTATTATACTGAGGAGATAATTACCTACTTATTTATATCATAAAACAAATTCATTTTTTCACTCAACAAATATTTAATGAATGTCCATTAGAACTACAATAATAGTAATTAATATGTATTGAAAACCTATACTGTGCCAAGCATTAGGTTAATAACTGTATATGAATAATTTCACTTAATCCTTAGAAAATCTCACATTATGTGTTATTATTATTATACTCATTTTACATTCGTACCTAAGGACAGCAATGAATACAAGTCAGAGCCAGGACACAAGCCTAGACAGTCTGAATCACTATAATCCAATGTGCCAGGCAGTATGTTTAGAAAGGCACATATATAGTGATAAACAAAACAATCTAGTGACCATCATGGAGTTATAACTAGTTGTGAAGAGAAATATTTTTTCAACCAACAAATGCATATTTAATAAAACTATGCATGGCAAAAGGGGCACCAAAGAAAGGATGAGCACTATACAAGGGAAGAATAGCTACTTGAGATTGGGGGATTGGGGAAGGCCTCTTTAAAAAGTGGAACATTAAAATTGACCCTGAAAGGTGAGAAGAAACCAGACATGAAAAATGTGGGAAGAAGATCTTTCCACAAAGATGGAACAGCATGTAGAAGAGAGTATGCTTGCCCTGGTTGGGCTGGGAGTTAGAGAGTCACAGAACAGTGGCAGTATGTGCTTCATATTAAGAAAGGTGGATTATATTCAAAGTGCAATCGAAGTCACTGCAATGGAGTAGAAGAGGCTGAACTTAATGATGGATTAGAAGGGCAGGAAGCAGGGTGCAGAAGAGGGAGAAAGCTGCAAGTCAGGAATTTTGATTTGAGCAACAAGGGAGACAATGATCCCATTTACTGAGTTGAGGGGGTCTGAAGGAAGAACATGTTTCCAAGGAAGATCAATAATTTAGCCTAGGACATGGAATTGGTTGCAATTCTGTTGGAAAATTAGGAAAAAAAGCATTTGTAAAGAGCCTGAAGGGTTATCTTTTAGCCTACAATTTATCCCCAATAAATAATTCAAATATTAAAGATGCTATCTCCACACAGATGGTCGTAGTTAAATGTCAAAGCAATCAGAAAGGCAACAATGGGGAATCATGGATGACATGCATTTGGAACCATGAAAACTGTAATTGGAAAGGCCCATTTCAAGTAGAAAAAAAGGAAATATTTATTTAGTTATTATAATACATATATTATTAATTAATTAATTATATATTTTAACTATACATTTTATTCCAACTACAAAAATTGTTTGTATACTTAGAGGAAGAATGGTAGGCAGAGTAGCATACATACATACATAAACTAGGATGACAGGGTATTATGGGTGATATTTTTCATATTTAAATATTTTAATCCTGTGATTGTGTGTGCGTGCACGTGTGTGTGTACATGTGCACACACACACACACACACACACACACACACACACACACACACACCCTCTTGCAGGGCATTTACTTTTAAGTGAGCACTATCCATTTAAGAGAGAGAGATGATACATTTTTTGTCCTTTCTCTGGGCTGTAATCTTCTAGTGGCAGTCCTGTTAAGCCAATGGGTAACTGTACTTTCAGCCTGCAAACAGGTTGAAAAATCAAGGACTCTTAATCTTTAATTTAATATCTATGTCCTGGCATGTAGCAAAAGGATGAAGGGCTAAGCATTGCACAACTAGAATCGAAACCTTGTCTCCCTCCCACTCAGTTTTCTTACCTACACTCTAAATTAGGTCAGGATGTTGTTCATTCATCTTTATCTATGCCACTAAAGTCTGCCCAATTTGAGGTTTATCCTGTTAGTTCCTGAAACGCTATGTCAGCTTTAACCATTTCCTTTTCATTTCTCTTTTTCTCTACCATATGGTAAAATAAATTACCCTAGAATTAAAATCCCAATTAGAATGAATTGGGACAAAGAAAAGTGGAACGTAAGGAAAGTCACTGTAATAATTACAACTGTCCACTGAAGTAATAGACTCTATGTCTCAAGAGTTATGGCTTATGGAACTATTCAAGAAAAAACTGGATGAGTAACTCTCAGAGTCAGGAGATCAGAGCTATGTTTTCCAGACTTTCTGAGTTACAGTAGTCATACAATGATGAGGGTGGGGAGGAGACAACTTAATTTTACCATCTTTATATGGTCTAGTGTTTTTAAACAAAACAAAATAAAGCAAGAATGCAACTGCCATCTACTGTCATTATTAAATAAACTAAACAGTGTGTTAACAGCAAAAGTGAATGTAAAACAGTATTAGAATAAAACTATATGCCTTTAAAGTTAGCTCTATGTTAAAAAATACAATTATCCTTTTCTTGTATTGCCCAAAAACCATTTAAAAAAATAATAATTGTCAAGAGCCAGTAACACTCAGAATGTTGCAGAGTAATTGGGGACCACTGCTTGGGTTTCCACAGGGATTCCTTTGTCATCAGTGATAGTAAGAACCATATTAGTTTGTATTTTCTGGGGTTTTACCACAGGCAAGATAGTGCTCAAATAACACCATAATTTAATCATCATTTCATTGATTCATCAAACAATCCTTGAAATGGGAAGGTAGCTTTATGCTCTCAATTTTACAGATCAGGAAATTGGAGTCTCAAGGTCCATAGTACAAGAAAGTAGAGTTCCACGGAAATAAGTTCAGATCTGTCTGACTCAAAAACGCATACTCTGAACTCCCAGTCTGTGACTTCTTTTTGTCTTTAATGGAAGTGTAACTCTCCTGGAAAACAGACCATTATACAATATCTTCTCCCTTAATTTTTTGGTTTTTGTGCAATGTGAACAATACCCTTATACCTTAACATCTGTGCTTTTGTTTTTGTTGCCATCTGTGTTGCTGTTTTCATGGATCAAATAAGAAAAACAAATCTCCAAATAGAATATTCCAAAATCCACATGGCGAGAGTTAATTTCTTAAAAATTTTCTTGGCAATATAGCTGCATTCAATTTTCATTAGTTTACTCAAAACATGCATTTCACCTTAGCACTTATTAATCAATATTTCACTGGCCTCCTTCATTAGAATTCTTCTAATGGTAAATGAAACATGCAAAATGATCCATGATACCATGTGTAGGTTATATATCATGAGAAACCACAACCTCAATTTACTGTTTATTTCCCATAGTAATACAGGCAATCTTAAGCATTTTGATTTTTTTTTGATATATAGATCATATAAGAACTTTGAGTAGTAATACAGTTTTGGAATTTGATTTCCTAATTGTAAGTTTATCCAGCATCAATTACATTTAAAATCATGATTCTTATTTTTTTTATATTTCTGAGGTATAGATTCTTTTAACTAAGCTAAAGACAATAGCATTTGAAAACTCAAACTCTGTTAAAATCAGTGCCAACATGAATATGTACTAAATATCTAAATGTAGATTTAGCACTTAAGTTATAAGTAACAGTGGCTTTAGGAAATACAACATTTATTTTATAGTATATTAAATAGTTTATATTATTCCTGCCTTAAACTTGACTACAAAGTCAGGGTATGGAAAATCTTGATGCATACTTTTTATTCCAACCAATTTATTTTCACTCCAAATTAAAATTTACTGATTAGCATAGATACAGTAGAAATATTTTATTAAATAAGCTCAGGAAGTGTGGTACCTTTTGGAAAATTAAGCTTCAAACAGAATTCACTATTGTAAGATGAGTTTGAGCTGTACTTTTTGTTAGAACTAGAAAGGCTTACACCATAAACCCCTTGAAGAGCTGCCAAATTAGGGTCATAGAAGTCTGAGCCTACAGCTGATAGCAAAGGAAATCCAATTTGAGTCTGACAAAGGGAAGCTGAGGTCTGATATGTGTAAACTTTTTGGATTGGTGGGGGAGTGGGGAGAAGCCAATTACTTGTTATTTACCATCACTATATTGCCCATGGTGTTATGATATCTTTACTCTTTAGTTTACATCCCTGCATTTATTAAATTCCATAGAACTTAAAAGATGGCATTTGTACCATGACCAGAAGACTTAGTTTAATAAAAATATATCATTTGCCAATCTGACATCCACTTGTACTATATCTTATAATAGGAAGGAAACCCAAAGGGTACATCTGGAATTATGCTCACATATGTTTATTGTTTCTTCTTAATATAGCCTATAAAAGCTAACAGCTTCTCTGTAGAGGAATGTTATTACAATTACAGCACTTGATTGGAAACAGGGCACACAGATTTAGGAACAACTTAATTCCTATGAAAAATAATAACTTTTGCTTTGTTATATTTGATTACTTAAGTCAAGCAAATCTTATAGTGATGCCTGATTAGTAAACATCAAATAAAATGAACCAGAGTGGACCCAAGCCTATGTGAGTCAGCTGAACACTGTTGTATAAAATGAATTTAAATTTAAAGGATATTATTGGGATTTAAAACTAAAGCACCACACAGAGGGGCATGAAGAGTAACGTGATCCTAATTCTTGGGGGTAAGTTTTAACCTTCTTTTCTTTGGAAATGAAAATCAATTCAAGCTGTCATTCTTTTCCTAATAGCATTGTTATTCACTATTTTTTAAAAACGAAATCATGACACAAAGAAAATTATTCTTAGGACACATGAGGGTTTTCTGTCACTTGCTTTGTGTCATGTGTAGTTAATAAGAAAGAGGTTTTTTTCTCCTAAATTTGTTCTTCTGTGTAAAGTACTATCATTGGAAAGTGACATAGGACACTAGAACCATTCCAAAATTTTGACCCTTGAACGCTCTGGAAAAACCCCGGTTCAAGGACTGAATTTAAATGCTGGGTATAATAAAGGCTTTCAGAAATGCTGTCAAAGGAATTTCTGTTCTATTGAAACAACTGAAGGATACATTGCTTTCTGGAAATATTTCTATCCTTCTCCATCACCATTAAGCATACTGCTCCCAAAATAAATTCCCCCGGGACTAGTTTTCCTTATAAAAATTACAGCCAGAGAAGTTACAACAACATGTTATCATAAAATAAGCCATGAAGCTCTCTGCAAAGGAATGGTAAGTCAGCACTCCAGCAGTGAAAATGTGGCAGCAAAAAACATATCCCCTGAGGAACTGTGTGAGAAATTTTGATGGGATTAAAACATGCTGCATGACATATGGTATATATTTTTAACACATATAATAGGAGAAATAAATTGGAAGAAGCATCTAAGCATTAATCCCCTAACTCCCACATCTCGTCCCATCCGTTAGGGATTTATCTCTTTCAGTTTGTCATGGTAATGTAAGCATGAAAGGATCTTTCCTACCTTCTGGAACTCAACTTGAGAAAGGGAGATAAAATGTCACTATTATTTATCTACATCGTTTAAGATGCTGTTTTTATAGAGAACCGAGAGATGTAAATAGATAAATACAGCAACCTCAGTGTACAGGCTGTTGAACTGAAATCAGTTTCACTGATATTTCCTATTGCTGCTAATCTCTTTCCATGCACTCAAATGATGTAGTGCATCAGGGCAGACTCTGCCCACCCCGCCCACCCCCACAAATTTACTTCTGAGTACACTGGTGCTAACAATACAAGTTGAAAAATTGCAAAAACTTTCAGACACATATTATGTTTGCTGTTCTAAAAAGAGGGAAAATCTTACAAGTCAATCTGATTTGCGCTCTGGTTTTCAAAGTATTTCTGTAAGCAATGCAGATTTTATTTTTATACGTTGCAAAAACAGAACTCTGCCTCTTCTGAATTTATTAATCTCATACTTTATTTAATTAATAACTTGTATTAGTAGGAGGAGATTAGGAAACAGGCAGCTCTCCCATATTTATCATTACAAGGATAACATGCACTATATATAAACATATAGTGGATTCATATTTAACATGTGTGGGCATGAAATCACTCAACTTCTCTAAGGTCTTGTCACTGTCAAATGGGAATTTAAGAATACCTATCTTATACAGTTTCTTTCTGGATTAAAGGAGTTAAGCCAAGCAAATATTTGGCCTAATATCTAGCATACTTTAAGTTGCCAATAAATGTTAACTATTGTCACCATCATGTATACAAACAAGGCCTTGTAGAATTAAGTTCTATCCAAGAGAGGTTACGCCTGGGTAAATGGCCCAGTATTTAGCATACTGAAATACCTGTTACCAAACTATCAGACTACTTACCACAGTGCTACAAGGGAGGCATTATCTTCATTGTGCAGATGGACAAAGTAAGGCTTTAAGAATCAAAGTGCTGGGTGAGACTTGTGACATCAGCAAGTGATGTACCTTTCTCTTTCTCATACTGAGTCCCACACAGGAGGCTGTGTCTTGCCTTTTACATTCACAACTAGGAAGCTCAAAATAATATTTAGAAAAGCAGCCACAACAAAACTGGTGTCCCTTTTAGTTGATTTATTTGAATCATTTTTACCCTTGACATTAGTGTTTACTATTTAATCATATGTGGTTTTAATGGAAGCAGCCAGAAATTGCTTGTGAAAAGGGAAAATAAATGAATTAATTAGTTAAGCAAGCAATGTATTTTTAAAGGAAGATTATGCTGGACTGTAAAGTAACATGTGGGAAGCTTTTAATGAAGAGACTAAAAGTTATAAAAAGAATTAAAGGATTATGTAAGAAATTTTATTGAGTTGATATAGGACTAGGTAGGCTGGGCGTCACATGAGACCCCCTCAAAGGTGATAAATCAGTTTTTGGAAGATTGTAGGAGCTGAATAAAAGTTTGGTGAAGAAAGGAAGGGAAGGAGGAATGATTCAGGTAGGTGAATGATTAAATGTGATAGGAAAAAGAGTGGGAAGAAAATAGTCAAAATAATTTTATTTCCCTTCCTTAGTAACAAGAGGAATATAGACTTTTGCTTCATCTTAGGAAAACTGGAACTCAAGAAACTAGTGTTAGAAGTTCAGATAAAATGAGGATTCTTTCACACACACATATACACACACTAAAATATATTAGCTTTTGAAAACTCAAAAGGTTAACTTCACTTAAGGAAAGCTCTGTTTTAACAATAAACAACATCTCCGATAATGTTTTTTATCTAATGACATAATCTCAGAGGGCATTAGATTCTTGTCTTTAAGAAAACAGGGACACACAGTAAGAAATAAAATTAAATGTAAGATGAACTAGGAAATTATAATACTTTATTATTATTCTCCAGATGAGGATAGAAAAATGAAAAGCTGCCAAGTTGGACATATATCAACAGATAATACTTTTATTTTTAAGAACAATTCCTAGTTTCAAGCTTTTTTCTCAGACATGATATTTTAGATTAAAATATCAATTGCACCCTTTGTGGTTTCACAGCAGCATAATCTCTTGACTCCTGTCACTGTCCAACTGCCAACATCAATTTTTTATTTAGTTCAAGGTGACTTTGGGTATTTCATGTGTCTTATATATGATTATTCTGCTTCCACTCAAGTGTTTTGACTTCTTCCCTAGTCTCATCATACTATTAGTCTACCATATGAAGTCACACACCTTGAACTGGAACATTTCTTTTTCCATAAATATAATCTTATAACCCTTCAAGAGTTTTAAAACTAAAACTTGCATGCTCCCTCTCTCACACATATTGATATGCACAAAAACATTTACACATGTATATTCCATTTTGTAATAGAAATGATCATTTTGTACAAGATGGCTCTTAGAATATATCTGTAAATATAAATCACAAATATAAATCAAAAGATTCAACTTGGAAAGAGGGTGGCATTTGTTCTATTTACTCCTTGCTTACTAAGAGAGGACCCCTGTGTCTTTTCCCAGGAAATACATCCAATATAAGAAGCTAGTCTTTGTTCAGAATCTTTTAAATTTTTGGTTCTTCACGTGTTGAATTTCTTTTCCCACAGCATATCTGTGCTCCTAGTAAACTTTGGGTAAATACTCATGGATCTAACTCCCCACTTCTGCCTTTGATATCTAGTCTAAGCTTGATTACATTTCCCCACCATTGATGAGATTTTTATCAACTTACCTTTCGTCCACTAAATAGAAACCCAGTTGCTTTATATCAAACAATTCTAGATGTGACTTCTATTGGTACCATAGATTCAATAGGGCCTTTGCACCCAGATACATTTCACCTAAATGCTTGCCATTTTTCAGGTCTCCTAAAGATTTACCTGAACTCCAAATCCATAGATTCACTTTTAGTCCCTGATAAAGGTCCTAGTTGCTCTCAACTAGATTTTCTAATCATTCCCTTCCTGACTAAAGCCCCCTACTATAACTGATATGAAATGATGCACACCAAATTTCCAACTTTACCAAAGATTTTAATCACAGTCCACCTTAGATTCCAATGCCTATGAGCATTTGGACCCAGTCAACTGTCTTGTGCTCTCAGTATCCTCATGTGTAAAATGGAAACGACAATGATACCTATCTCATTAGGTTATGGTTCTGATTGAAGGAGGAGTTTGTGTTTTGCCTTCTGCCATTTATTAGCTACTGTTAATATCTTATTATAAATTATTTTAGGCTTCCTAACAAATTTCCACAGATGAGTTATCTTTCATTGTCATGCCTGTACATTCTTCTGCTTTAATCTGTCTTCTGACTTTTGTTATCTAAATCTTAAGTCTTTCCACTCAGTGAATTTTTTTTACTATTGCATTGTGTTAGACTATTCTTAATCTGCTTGCTTAAATCAGTATTCACCCAGAAAATGTTTGAAATCTCACTACCTCTTTAATTAACATCACTGGTTTTAGTCATAAGGGCAATTATTTTCCCTTATCCATCTCTTCATACAGTTCACACCTTTCTGTATTTCTAATTGGGTTTATCCACTTTTGTAAACTTTACATGACTAGTAACTGTCTTAGACATTTTTCTTTCTCAGTTTATTTTCTTTTCACTTCCAGAGAGGTAAACTCTCTTGGATAAATAGTGATGGGCATTATTCTTTAAGTACATAAATTACGATTTTGGAATAGAAAATACAGTTTATTTCTGGTGATTGCAGTGTATTTTAATTTGAAAAGTTACAGGAAATAAAGGACTTACCAGATCAATAAAAAATTTCATTAATCCTAATATAAGAGTTTGCAAAATGACTTATAAAAGAAGCAGTGAATATAAAGAGATAATCAATATATTAAATGAGGTAAGTTTCTTCTTGGTACATGAAGAATTTAATTTGTGAGTTATACTTAAAAAAATACACTGGGGCAGGGAAAAAGATGGCAGTGTGAGAAGTGAGGCAGAAACCTCCTCCCAAAACCACATATAACATGAAAATACAGCAAACACAACTAATCTTAAAAGAGTGACTGGAAGACTGCAGAACAGACTGCCTACATCTGGGGAAAAGAGCATACCTCAAAGAAAAGGGTGAAGTAGGAAAGCCATGATCTGACAGGACCAAACCCTCCCCAACCTCAGCTCACAGGCAGGAGGAAGAGAAGCAGAGTTGGGAGGGAGTAAGCCCAGGACTGCTGAACACCCAGCCATTGAGATCTTCCCCAAGAGCACGAGCCCACATTACATGATGCTCTGGAGATCAGCAGGGTTGGAAAGCAAAGACAGGTGGAATACTGGGAGAGACTGAGATTCTAGATGCTTGTGGAGAACAGGTACACACAACCGGCCCCCCTAAGACAGAATAAAGTTGGGAAGTTTGAAACACTTCCCAGCAGCAAGAGGGGTACTAAAGGGGTAAAGATTACACAGAGCTCACTGCTCAGGAGAAAGGGCAGGTGGACAAAATCGTCCAGGCATGCTCAGCCCAGCAGGTTGGGAACTCTCAGGATCTTCAGATGCTCCACCCCCCGGCAGGCAACACGGCCCTGAGGCACCCCGCCCACTGTGATATGCTGCCCCTTCCTTCTGGTGGGCACCGGTCTGCACACATGCTGCCCCGGCCATCATACCAGGCCAGCCAGAGGATGGCCCTGGGTATGGCAGCTACAGGGGCATAGCAAAGAGGCTCCTCCCTATGCACCCACAGCCCACTGGACCTGGCAGTGGAGGCAGGTGCTACAGCCGGGAAGGCAGGAAAGAGCTCTTTCCTTATGGCAGGGGCCAGTTCCACTCACCTGCGACCCCCACCATTGCTACAGGTGCTCGGCAGCTCAAGAAGCTAGAGCTTCTGAGCACTATAGGGCACCACCTACACAAATCTATTATCCCATAAGAAACACTAAAAAAAAAAAAATGAGAGACAGAGGAATTTTGTCCAAACAAATATTCAAGAAAAATCTCCAGAAAGAGGGCTTAGTGAAACTGAAGTCATCAATCTTCTTGATAAAGATTTCAAGATGAAAGTCATAAACATGCACAAGGAGCTACAGAACAATATTCAAGATCTCATGGAGGACTTCAACAAACAGACTGAAACTTTGAAAAATAAAGTATCTCAAATAAAACATACAATGGAAGGATTTAAAAGTAGATTAGATGAGGTAGAGGAGACAGTAAATGAAATAGAAATTAGAGAACAGGAATACAAAGAAGCTGAGGCACAGAGAGCAAAAAGGATCACTAGGAATGAAAGAATAATAAAAGAACTGTGTGACCAATCCAAATGTAACAATATTCACATTATAGAAGAAGAGAGACAAGTCTCTTTGAGGAAATAATTGATGAAAACTTCCCAATCTGCAGAAGGAAAAGGTGTCTCAGGCCATGGAAGTGCAGAGATCTCCCAACACAAGGGACCCAAGGAAGACAATACCAAGATATATAATAATTAAAATGGCAAAGACCAAGGACAAGGAGAGAGTACTGAACACAGCCAGGGAAAGAAAAAGATCACTTATAAAGGTAACTCCATCAGGTTATCAGCAGACTTTTCAGCAGAAACCTTACAGGCCAGAAGGGAATGAAATGATATATTTAATGCAATGAAACAGAAGGGCCTCCAACCAAGGATACCCTACCTGGCAAGATTATCATTTAAATTTGAAGCAGGTATTAAACAATTTCCAGATAAGCAAAAGTTGAGGGAATTTTCCTCCCACGAACAGTCTCTACTGTGTATTTTAAAGGGACTTCTCTAGATGGAAGTGCTCCTAAGGCTAAACAGCTGTCATAGAGGAAATAAAACCACAGTGAAGGAAGTAGACCAATTAATTACTAAGCAAATTCAAAATTAAATCAACTACCCACAAAGTCAGTCAAGGGATACACAAAGAGTACACAATATGACACCTAACACATAAGGAGTGGAGGAGGAAGAAGAAGAAAGAGGGAGAATAAAGAACCTTTAGAATGTGTTTGAAATAGCCTAATAAGTGAGTTAAGTTAGACTGTGTGATAGTAAGGAAGCTGCCTTTGAAACTTTGGTAACCAGAAATCTAAAGCCTGCAAAGGCAATAAGTATGTATCTATTGATAATCACCCTAAATGTACATGGCCTGAATGCACCAATCAAAAGACACAGAGTTACAGAATGGATAAGAAAACAGACCTATCTATATGCTGCCTACAAGAGACTCACTTCAAACTCAAAGACATACACAGACTAAAAGTGAAGGGATGGAAAAAGATAGTTCATGCAAATAACGTGGAAAAAAGTAGGACTAACAGTACTTATATCAGACAAAATAGATTTCAAAACAAAAAAAGTAACAACAAAGAAGGACATTATATAATGATAAAGGAGTTAGTCTAACAAGACGCTATAACCATTATAAATATCTATGTAAACAATATAGAAGCACCTAAATATGTGAAACAAATAAGAACAGAATGAAAGGCGGAAACAGAATGCAATACAATCATTTTAGGAGACCTCAACACACTAGCCACTCCAAAAGACAGATCAACCAGATAGAAAATAAGTAAGGGGACAGAGGCACTGAATAACTCATTAGAACAGATGGACCTAACAGACACCCACAGAACACTCCACCCCAAAACAGAAGGATAAACATTCTTCTCAAATGTACATGGAATGTTTTCAGGAATAGATCACATACTAGGCCACAAAAAGAGCCTAAATAAACTTAAAAAGATTGAAATTTTGCCAAACACCTTCTCAGACCACAAAGGTATGAAACTAGAAATAAATGATGCAAAGAAAACAAAAAAATCCCACAAACACATGGAAGCTTAACAACATGCCCCTAAATCAATGGGTTAATGAACAAATAAAAACAGAGATCAAGAAATATATGGAGACAAATGAAAACAACAACTCCACAGCCCAAAACCCGTGGGATGCACCAAAGGCAGTTCTAAGAAGAAAGTATATTTCAATACAGGCTTACCTCAAGAAAGAAGAACAATGCCAAATGAACATTCTCAACTCACAATTAATGAAACTATAAAAAGAAGAACAAATGAGGCCCAAAAGTCAGTTGAAGGAGGGATATAATAAAGATCAGAACAAATATAAATAAAATGGAGAAGAACAAAACAATAGAAAGAATCAATGAAATCAGGAGCTGGTTCTTCAAGAAAACAAACAAAATACATAAACCCCTAGCCAGACTTATCAAGAAAAAAATAGAGTCTACACAGATAAACAAAATCAGAAATGAGAAAGGAAAAATAACTATGGACACCACCAAAATGCAAAGAATTGTTAGAGAATATTATGAAAAATTACATGTGAACAAGTTGGATAACCTAGAAGAAATGGACAACTTTCTAGAAAAACACAACCCTCCAAGACTGACCCAGGAAGAAATACAAAATCTGAACAGACCAATGACAAGCAATGAAACTGAATCCGTAATCAAAAAACCACCTAAGAACAAAACCTGTGCACAGATGGCTTCACCACTGAATTTTATCACACATTTAGACAAAACCTAATACCCATCCTCCTTAAAGTTTTCCAGAAAGTAGAAAAGGAGTGAACACTTCCAAACTCATTCTGAGGCCAACATCACGCTAATACCAACCAGACAAAGAAACTAAAAAGAAAGAAAATTACAGACCAATATCCCTGATGAATACTGGTTCAAAAATACTCAACAAAATATTAGCAATCCAAATTCAAAAATACATCAAAAAGATCATTCATGACCCAGTAAGATTTATTCCAGGGATGCAAGGATGGCACAATATTCGAAAATCCATCAACATCATCCACCACATCAACAAAAAGAAGGACAAAAACCACATGATAATTTCCATAGATGCTGAAAAAGCATTTGACAAAATTCAGCATCCATTCATGAATAAACTCTCAACAAAATGGGTACAGAGGGCAAGTACCTGACATCATAAAGGCCAAATATGACAAACCCACAGCCAACATTATACTTAACAGTGAGAAGCTGAAAGCTTTTCCTTTAATATCGGGAACAAGACAAGGATGCCCACTCTCTCCACTTTTATTCAACATAGTACTGGAGGTCCTAGCCATGGGAATCAGACAACACTAATAAAAGGCATCCAGATTGGTAAGGAAGAAGTTAAACTGTCATTGTTTGCACATGAATCCAACCAAAAACTACTAGAACTAATCACTGAATTCAGCAAAGTTGCAGGATACAAAATTAATACAGAGAAATCTGGTGCATTCCTATATACTAATAATGAACTAGCAGAAAGAGAAATCAGAAAAACAACTCCACTTACAATTGCATCAAAAAGAATAAAATACCTAGGAATAAACCTAACCAAGGAGGTGAAAGACCTATACTCTGGAAACCACAAGACCCTCATGAGAGAAATTAAGGAAGACACCAATAAATGGAAATACATCCCATGCTCATGGATGGGAAGACTTAACTTGTCAAAATGGCCATCCTGTCTAAAACAATCAACAGATTTAATGCAATCTCTATCAAAATACCAACAACATTCTTCAATCTACTAAAACAAATAGCTCTAAAATTCATAATGGAACCACAAAAGACTCCATATAGCCTAAGTAACCCTGAGAAGGAAGAACAAACCTTGGGGGATTACTCTCCCTAACTTCAAACCCTACTGCAAAGCCACATTAATCAAAATAATTTGGTACTGGCACAAGAACAGACCCATAGATCAATAGAACAGAATAGAGATCCCAGATATAAATCCACACATATAGAGCCAATTAATATATGATAAAGGAGCCATAGATATACAATGGAGAAACGAGAGCCTTTTCAACAACTGGTGTTGGCAAAACTAGACAGCTACATGTAAGAGAATGAAACTGGATTATTGTCTAACTCCATGTACAAAAGTAAACTTGAAATGGATCAAAGACCTGAATGTAAGTCTTAAAACCATAAAACTAATAGAAAAGCATAGGCAAAAATCTCCTGAATATAAACATGAGCAACTTTTTCCTGAACACCTCCTCAGGCAAGGGAAACAAAAGCAAAAATGAATAAATGGGACTACACTGCTTCTGTACAGGAAAGGACACCATCAGCATAACTAAAAGTCATCCTACAGTATGAAATAATATATTCATAAAAATGACAAATCTGATAGGGGGTTAACATTGAAAATACATAAAGAGTTCACATGCCTCAACACCCAAAAAACAATTAACCCTATTAAAAAATGGGCAGAGGATCTGGACAGACACTTCTCCAAAGAAGAGATTCAGATGGCCAACAGGCACATGAAAAAATGCCCCACATCAGTAATTTTCAGGGAAATGAAATTAAAATCACAAGGAGATATCACCTCACACCAGTTAGGATGGCCAAAATCCAGAAGAGAAGGAAAAACAAATGCTGGTGAGGATGTGGAGAAAGGGAACCCTCCTACACTGTTGGTGGGAATGTAAATTAGTTCAACCATTGTAGAAAGTAATATGGAGGCTCATCAAAAAACTCAAAATAGAAACACCATTTGACCCAAGAATTCCACTCCTAGGAATTTACCTGAAGAATATAAGATCCCCAATTCAAAAAGACATATGCACCCCTACATTTATAACAGCACTATTTACAATAGCCAAGAAATGGAAGCAACCTAACTGTTCATCAGTAGATGAATGGATAAAGAAGAGATGGTACATATACACAGTGAAATATTCTTCAGTCATAAGAAGAAAACAAATCCTACCATTTGCAGGTAAAGGTAGAGGGTATTATACTCAGTGAAATAAGCCAGGCAGAGAAAGACAAGTACCAAATGATTTCACTCATTTGTGGAGTAGAACAACAAAGTGAAATTAAAGGAAGAAAACAGCAGCAGACTCACAGACTCCAAGAAGGGACTAGTGGTTACCAAAGGGAAGGTGTTTGGAAGGGTGGGTTTGGAAGGAGGGGGAAGGGGATTAAGAGGCATTACAATTAGCACACACAATATAAGTAGGTCACAGGGAAGGCAGTGTAGCATGGAGAAGACAAGTAATGACTCTATAGCACCTTACTATGCTGATAGACAGTGATTGCAATGAGGTGGAGGGGACTTGATAATAAGGGTGAATGTTGAAACCACAATGTTGCAATGTTGCTCATACAAAACCTTTGTAAGATTGTATATCAATAATACCTTTATTAAAAAACACTGTATTTTCATACTTTAGTCTTACGATTGAAAGAAAAACATTAGTGTGTGTAAAGCAAATCATGAAAATTTCAGTATATAGCAGATAATATAAAAATGATACAAGATTTTATCATATAAACCTTGTTCAAAATTGGATGGAATTACCCAGTATTTGAATGGTGAAAATTTGTTTAATAAAAATTCAGTAACCAAAACAAAAAATAAAAAGTAAGAATGATTTTTACGTAATTTTGTTTTTAATTGCCCTGAATAATTGGTAGGATTCATTGCTTATTTAGTTATTTATTTAAGGATACCTATGAGATTTTTATTTTCTTCTATGCCCTTGCTACTAGGAAACTTGGAGAGAAATCTGATGCTCAACTATAGAAGCCACATTAGTAGTTTTTATTTATTTATTTTTTTTATTTTTACTGTTAATTGTTTGAGGTTCTGCTGTATTTTTTTAAATTTATTTTGGTATCATTAATCTACAATTACATGTGCAATATTATGGTCACTAAACTTCCCACTTCATCAGGTCCCCCGCACCAACCCCATTACAGTCACTGTCCATAAGCATAGTGAGATGCTATAGAATCACTACGTGTCTTCTCTAAGTTGTACAGCCCTCCCCGTGCCCCCCAACATTACGTCTGCTAAGCTTAATGCCCCTTTTTCCCCCTTGTCCTTCCCTTCCTGCCCATCCTCCCCAGTCCCTTTCCCTTTGGTAACTATTAGTCCATTCTTGGATTCTATGAGTCTGCTGCTGTTTTTTTCTTTCAGTTTTTTTCTTTGCTCTTATGCACCTCATATGAGTGAAATCATTTGATACTTGTCTTTTTCCGCTTGACTTATTTCACTGAGCATAATGCCCTCTAGCTCCGTCCATGTTGTTGCAACTGGTAGGATTTGTTTTCTTCTTATGGCTGAATAATATTCCATTGTGTATATGTACCACATCTTCTCTATCCATTCATCTACTGATGGACACTTAGGTTGCTTCCATTTCTTGCCTATTGCAAATAGTGCTGCAATAAACAGAGGGGTTCATCTGTCTTTTTCAAAGTGGGCTGCTGCATTCTTGGGGTAAATTCCTAGGACTGGGATCCCTGGGTCAAATGGTATTTCTATTTTGAGTTTTTTGAGGAACCTCCATACTGCTTTCCACAATGGTTGAACTAATTTGCATTCCCACCAGCAATGTAGGAGGGTTCCCTTTTCTCCACATCCTCGCCAGCAATTGTTGTTTGTATTTTGGATGTTGGCCAACCTTACTGGTGTGAGGTGATATCTCACTGTGGTTTTAATTTGCATGTCTCTGATGATTAGCGATGTGGAGCATCTTTTCATGTGCCTGTTGGCCATCTGAATTTCTTATTTACAAAAGCATCTATTCATGTCCCCTGCCCATTTCTTAATTGGATTATTTGCTTTTTGTTTGTTAAGGTGCGTGAGTTCTTTATATATTTTGGATGTCAACCCCTTATCGGATATGTCATTTATGAATATATTCTTCCATATTGTAGGATGGCTTATTGTTCTACTGATGGTGTCGTTGCTGTACAGAAGCTTTTCAGCTTGATATAGTCCCACTTGTTCATTTTTGCTTTTGTTTCCCTTGCCCGGGGAGATATGTTCATGAAGAAGTCACACTTTTTTATGTCCAAGAGATTTTTGCCTGTTTTTTTCTAAGAGTTTTATGGTTTCATGACTTACATTAAGGTCTTTGATCCATTTTGAGTTTACTTTTTTGTATGGGGTTAGACAGTAGTCCAGTTTCATTCTCTTACATGTAGCTGTCCAGTTTGACCAACACCAGCTGCCGAAGAGGCTGTCATCTCCCCATTGTATATCGAAGGCTCCTTTATCATATATTAATTGACAGTATATGTTTGGGTTAATGTGTGGATTTTCTATTCTGTTCCACTGGTCTGTGGGTCTGTTTTTGTGCCAATACCAAATTGTCTTGATTACTATGGCTTTGTAGTAGAGCTTGAAGTCAGGGAGCGTAATTCCCCCTGTTTTATTCTTCCTTCTCAGGATTGCTTTGGCTATTCGGGGTCTTTTGTGGTTCCATATGAATTTTAGAATAATTTGTTCCATTTCATTGAAGAAAGCTCTTGGTATTTTCATAGGAATTGCAATGAATGTGTAGATTGCTTTAGGTAGTACAGCCATTTTGACAATATTTATTCTTCCTAGCCAAGAGCATGGGATGAATTTCCATTTGTTAGTGTCCTCTTTAATTTCTCTTAGGAGTGTCTTGTAGTTTTCAGGGTATAGGATTTTCACTTTTTGTATAGGTTTATTCCTAGGTATTTTATTCTTTTTGATGCAATTGCAAATGGAATTGTTTTCCTGATTTCTCTTTCTGTTAGCTCATCGTTAGTGTATAGGAAAGCAACAGATTTCTGTGTGTTAATTTTGTATCCTGCAACTTTGCTGAATTCAGATATTACTTCTAGTAATTTTGGAGTGGAGTCTTTAGGGTTTTTTATGTACAATATCATGTCATCTGCAAATAGTGACAATTTGACTTCTTCTTTACCAATCTGGATGCCTTTTATTTCTTTGTGTTGTCTGATTGCCATGGCTAGGACCTCCAGTACTATGTTGAATAACAGTGGAGAGAGTGGGCATCCCTGTCTCATTCCCGATATTAAATGAAAAGCTTTCAGCTTCTCACTCTTAAGTATGATGTTGGCTGTGCGTTTGTCATATATGGCCTTTATGATGTTCAGGTACTTGCCCTCTATACCCATTTGTTGAGAGTTTTAATCATGAATGGATGTTGAATTTTGTCAAATGCTTTTTCAGTATCTATGGAGATGATCATGTTGTGTTTGTTCTTCTTTTTGTAGATGTGGTGGATGATGTTGTTAGATTTTCGAATGTTGTACCATCCTTGCATCCCTGAGATGAATCCCACTTGATCATGGTGTATGATCCTCTTGATGTATTTTTGAATTCGGTTTGCTAATATTCTGTTGAGTATTTTTGCATGTATGTTCATCAGGGATATTGGTCTGTAATTTTCTTTTTTGGTGAGGTCTTTCCCAGGTTTTGGCATTAGAGTGATGCTGGCTTCATAGAATGAGTTTGAAAGTATTCCCTCCTCTTCTATTTTTTGGAAAACTTTAAGGAGAATGGGTATTATTTCTTCTCTATATGTCTGGTAGAATTCAGAGGTGAATCCATCTGGTCCGGGGGTTTTGTTCTTGGGTAGTTTTTTGATATCCGATTCAATTTCATTGCTGGTGATTGGTCTGTTTAGTTTTTCTCTTTCTTGTTTGGTCAGTCTTGGAAGGTTGTATTTTTCTAAGAAGTTTTCCATTTCTTCTATGTTTTCCAGCTTGTTGGCATATAGATTCTCATAGTATTCTCTTATAATTCTTTGTATTTCTGTGGGGTCCATCGTTATTTTTCCTTTCTCATTTCTGATTCTGTTTATATATGTAGATTCTCTTTTTCTCTTAATGAGTCTGGCTAGGGGTTTATCTATTTTGTTTATTTTTTCAAAGAACCAGCTCTTGGTTTCATTGATTTTTTTCTATTGTTTCATTCTTCTGTATTTTATTTATTTGTTCTCTGATCTTTATTATGTCCCTCCTTCTGGTGACTTTGCGCCTCATTTGTTCTTCTTTTTCCAATTTCAGTAATTGTATCTTTAGACTATTCATTTGGGATTGTTCTTCTTTCTTTAAAGAGGCCTGGATGGCAATATACTTTCCTCTTAGAACTGCCTTTGCTGCGTCCCACAGAAGTTGTGGCTTTGTGTTGTTGTTGTCATTAGTCTCCATATATTCTTTGATTTCTGTTTTGATTTGGTCATTAATCCATTGATTAATTAGGAGAATGTTGTTAAGTCTCTATGTATTTGTGAGCCTTTTTATTTTCTTTCTAAAATTTTTTTCTAGCTTTATACCATTGTGATCTGAGAAGTTGGTTAGTAGGATTTCAATATTTTTGAAATTACTGAGGTTCTTTTTGTGGCCTAGTATGTGGTCTATTCTGGAAAATGTTTTATGTGTACTTGATAAGAATGTGTATCCTGTTGCTTTTGGGTGTAGAGTTCTGTAGATGTCTGTTAGGTCCATCTGTTCTAGTGTGTTGTTCCGTGCCTCTGTGTCTTTACTTATTCTCTGTCTGGTTGATCTGCCCTTTGGAGTGAATGGTGTGTTGAGGTCTTCTAAAATGAATGCATTGCTTTCTATTTCCTCCTTAATTCTCTTAGTATTTGTTTCACATATGTCGGCACTCCTGTGTTGGCTGCATATGTATTTAAGATGGTTATATCCTCTTGTTGGACTGACCCCTTCATCATTATGTAATGTCCTTCTTTATCCTTCTTTATCTCTTGCTACTTTCTTTTTTTTGAAGTCTATTTTTTCTGATACAAGTACTACAACACCTGCTTTTTTCTCCTTGTTTTTTGCATGAAATATCTTTTTCCATCCCTTTACCTTTAGTCTGTGTATATCTTTGGGTTTGAGGTGAGTCTCTTGTAAGCAGCATATAGATGGGTCTTCCTTTTTTATCCATTCTATTACTCTGTGTCTTTTGATTGGTGCATTCAGTCCTTTTACATTTAGGGTGATTATCAATAGATATGTATTTATTGCCATTGCTGGCTTTAGATTTGTGGTTACCATAGTTTCAAGGGTAGCTTCTTTACTATCTAACAGTCTAACTTAAATTTCTTGTTACGTTATTATAAACACAGTCTGATGATTCTTTACTTCTCTCCCTTCTTATTCTTCCTCCTCCATTCTTTATATACTAGGTGCTTTATTGTTTGCCTTTAGTTGGTATTTTGATGGTCTGCTTTCTTTGCTACGATTTTATTTTCTTTGATGTCATCTTTTTAGCCTTAGGAGTGCTTCCATCTAGAGCATTCCCTTTAAGGTGTCCTGTAGAAGTGGTTTGTGGGAGGCAAATTCCCTCAGCTTTCACTTGTCTGGGAATTGTTTAATCCCTCCCTCAAATTTAAATGATAATCGTGGTGGATACAATATTCTTGGTTTGAGGCCCTTCTGTTTCTTTGCAATAAATACATCATGCCATTCTCTTCTGGCCTGTAAGGTTTCTGTTGAGAAATCTGATGATAGTCTGATGGGTTTTCCTTTGTAGGTGATCTTTTTTCTCTCTCTAGCTTCCTTTAATACTCTGTCCTTATCTTTGATCTTTGCCATTTTAATTATTATGTGTCTTGGTGTTGTCTTCCTTGGGTCCCTTGTGTTTGGAGATATGTGGACTTCCGTGGACTGTGAGACTATTTTCTTCCTCAACATGGGGAAGTTTTCAGCAATTATTTCTTCAAAGACACTTTCTATCCTTTTTTCTCTCTCTTCTTCCTGTGGTACTCCTATAATATGAATATTGTTCCATTTAGATTGGTCACACAGTTCTCTTAATATTCTTTCATTCCTAGAGATCCTTTTATTTCTCTCTGCCTCAGGTTCTCTGTATTCCTGTTCTCTGATTTGTATTCCATTAACAGTCTCTTGCATCTCGTCCAGTCTGCTGTTAAGCCTGTCGATCGCTTGTCTCATTTCTGCATAGTCTTTCCTCACTTCCTCCCTTAGCTCTTGCATATTTCTCTGTAGATCCATCAGTATGGTTATGACTTTTATTCTGAATTCTTTTTCAGGAAGATTGTGCATTTCCATCCCATCAGGCTCCCTCTCTGGAGTTGTCTGGCTAAGCTTTGTTTGTACCATATTCCTCTGTCTTTTCATGGTGATAGAAGTGGTTGCTGGTAGGCGCCATGTGTGTCAGCTGGGAGAACAAAGTCCCTTCCTGCTTGTTGTTCTCCTTGCCCTTCTCCCAGGCCCGAGATGTTTTCCTGCACACCGGCAGGCAGTCCCTGCGATAATCCCCTGAACTGCCTGTGTGGGGTCACCCTCAGCCTAGCCTATCAGGCTTCTGATCTCTGTGGGAAGCCTTGGCGCATCTGCTTTGCCGGGCTGCTGGCCAAGGGGTCTGAGATTCCCCAATACTCCCAGCCTGCTGGGTTGAGTGCACTGGGACGATTTCGTTTTGCTTTTGGGCCCTTGTCTCTTTAAGACTTTTAAAAAGAAAAAAAAAATGCCCACCACGTGTAGATTCTGTGAGGATGCTGTGGGTGGCTCTGCTGCTCTTCCACTGTTCCGTAGCAGTGGCGGCTCCACCAAACCCTTTGTGGATATGGCCAGGGAGGGAACGAATGGGAGGCTTCTGATCTCTGTAGGAAGCCTCGGCATGGCTGCTTTGTCTGGCCACCCGCCAAGGGGTCTGAAATTCCTCAGGACTCCCAGCCTGATGGGCTGAGTACGCTGGGATGATTTTGTTCTGCTGTTGGGCCCTTGTCTCCTTAAGACTTTTTAAAAAGCACACGCTTTTCTTTTGTCCCAGGGAGCTGGCTGAGAGAACCTGGCTGCGCCATCCCTCTCAGATCCTGCCCCTCTGTCTCTCCAATCTCCGATACACCATGCGATGTGTGTCAGTGCTCCTGGCGCAGATCACCAGGGCTGGTTATTTGGTGGGCCTGTGCTTCCACTCCCTCCCCGCTCTGATTCTTTTCCTCCCACCAGTTCAGTGGGGTCGGGGGAGTGCTTGGGTCCCACTGGGTTGCGGCTCCGTATCTTACCTATTTGGTGAGGTGCTGAGTTCTCGCAGCTGTAGCTGTAGCCTGGCTGTTGTCCTGTATCTTCTGGTCTCTCTTTTAGTAATAGTTGTATTTGCTGTATTTTCATAAATATATATGGTTTTGAAAGGATATTTCCACTGCCTGCTCATGCCGCCATCTTCCCGGAAGTCCATCTAGCTGCTCCACATTAGTATTCTTGTACACTATTATTGCTTCTATCCTTTCTTCATGGCCTTGATTTTCTATTTTAACCATCGTATTGTACATATCTTAATTAAAAGAATCCAGTCCCAAATCATTGTAGAGTCATCAAAAACCCACTTGAACTGTTTCACTCACACCCTGTCTCATCTCATCTTTTGCATTTCTGCCCAACTCACATTAGTCTTTGCTGTTCCTTAAACACAAAACATGCTTTCACCTTAGGCCTTGGCATTTCCTGTGTCCTGCCTATAATTCTCTTTTCTCCATATAGCTACATGGCTTGCCTCTTTGCCTGTTTTAAATTTTCTCAAAAATCAATTAGAGTGGCCATCTTTGGCATCGTCTAATATAACATATAATCTATTTCCATGTAGATATATATGGATATGAATATGTTACATGTAAAAAAAATGGATCTGCCTCACCTCCACATATACACTGTATTCTTATCTTCTATACATTAGCTTTCTTCATAGAATTATCACTACATGAACTATAAGCTCCATTAGTTAGGACTTAACAACTTTCCTTTGTGTTTGTTGGCTTCTTTGCTCTACTCTGTCAGAAGTACCTTGAATGCACAAGATACTCACTAAATATTTGTTGAATGTAAGAATATGTAAATGGATAAATTAAAGATATAGAATCCAGACACATGAATTATATACATTTATTTATTATTGTAGAAGAAATGTAAATTCAAAAATAGTAAATGTTCTAGTGCTTTGTCTTTCAAGATGCAAATTAACATCAACCTAGTTGCAAAACAGAGGTTATAAAATCCAATTTAATTTTGTCTCCTTGCTATTTCCGCTTAATTTAACTTCCCTCTCAATTTTACTTTCCTGAACTTTGAATCATTCCAGAAAAGAAATGATCCAAAATAAATGTTTCCTGGTTTAGAATTAGCATGGTTGTTAGGAATAATAATGCATTTCTCACAAGTAAAATGGGACTGAGGTGGCTCTAACCAAGCTGAATGCCAGGTAAAAAGAAGAAATTCTCATTAAAAGGCTTGTTTTGTCTAATGTGGAATTTTGGAATCCTGAGATTACATAACAACACTCTCTGTTACAGGACATTAGGCAAAGAAGAGCCAATGAAACTGCTGGACAACAGACAAGCTATCATTGCTGATACAAATAGTTTACTTGAAATTATCAAAGGAAGCCCCTCATCTTATCTGAATACCTTTATTTTTCCTTGTGGAAACCTTATTTTTAACGATGCAATGCAGAGGAATAAATCTTCATATTTTAGCTATCATGATGCAGAAAGAATGTAAGAACAATATCTAAGAAGAGACCCAAACTGATAATGAAATGGCCTATGGTGTTATTTGAGGAGAAATCATTCTCTACTTTGGGTTCCAAATGCTAAAAAGGAATGAGATGCCTCAGAAGAAGAGCATTTTTAGCACTCAGTAAACTGGCCCTCTGAAATCTTAACCACAAGTCACAGTCTAATGGTTTAATGCTTTCTTCATTTGTCTGAAAGGTAAGAAATGGTGATTAATGCCCATCTTATTCTCATACAAGTTCATTAACTTGGGTATCACCAGGATGCTCATCAAATATCTTTCAATATTTAGCTGAATTTTTGAATTTTTGTTATTGTTCCTGTTCTTCAAGTGTGGTTTTCTTTATTACTGCCTTGAGGACTTTTGTCCTTAAGTAGCAAGGTGCATGAAAGGGCCAAATGTGGTAATGAAAGAGAAAAGTGTGATATTCTCATTATTAAGTTATAGGATAAGGTACACTGAGGAGAAAATTGAACCAGCAGTTATGTGCAACCAGAGTCTACATATCTAAGTTATGTCACTTGTGCATTATTTTTGGAATTATTGTATGGAAATAATCTCATTAACACCGCAAAGAAAGAGATGTCATATAAAACAATGTGTAAAATTTCCTACACAACATTTTATACTACCAATTAAAATAACTTTTTGATGAAAATTGGGTAATAAACAGGCACTTCTTTATCTTTATTTCTTACGCCTTTTCCTTATTTCACTGTTTTGGCATTTGGCACCTTAAGTTATACCTACTTTTCAAAAATATCACTCGGCATTAATGAGAAAAATTAGACCACTAGGGCCTTCCAATTATAATGAAATGTTCTCTCATATTTGTGTGAGATTTTGACTTGTTCTCCACTATTTCATACTCAAAAGCCATCCTTCACTGTTGTAGTGTATAATTGCTATAGGAAATACACATTTTGATCTTCATTGTTCTGAATACAGAATATGAGTCTGATTCATATATTCCTTAATAACTGGAAAATGGTTAAATAGCTGAGACTCTGATGTAAAAAAAAATGTTTAAAAGGTAACATTGAGTGCTGTCAATGTTAATAGGTCATAAATGCAATACTGTAATGGATTATTGCATTTCTGGGTCACAACATTCTCTCCACAATCATTAAAGAATATTAATCAGGCAAAAACTATCAAATGATCCCAGCTGGATGTCAAAATAGCTGTGAAATTTTTTCTTCCTCCCATTTCGTTCACTATTACCAGATACCTAATACATCAAAAGTAATTTTAGCTAAATGCATACTTTTATTCAAAGATAGAATATATTCTCAGAATCCATACTTTTAACTAATCCCTTTAGCTTTTAATCATTTTAGGTAGTAGACTATACAATAAGACATAAAATGTAAAAGGTATGACAGTGTCTAAATTGAAAAGTAAGTCATCTTCCCACACCAGTCTCCCCAGCCAATCAGTCCCTCTTCCTAGAGGCAACCTCTTTAACCATTTTCAAGTATAAACAGGCCAGAGATATTCTGTGATCATCATGGTGTGTGCGTGTCTGTGTATTCTTTCCCCCAAGAAGTAGCATACTACATCCATTTTTTAAACCCTCTACTTTTGCATTTAATAATAGATTTTCAACATCTTTTTAATTTACTACATATAGATCTGCCACTTTTTTTTCATGGCTGAATGGTGTTCATTGTGTGGATGAATTATAATTTTCTCAACTAGTTCCCTATTAACACATATTTAAGTAATTTCCAATTTTTTGCCATTCAAAAAAACAATGAATGTAGAGAGACACACATGATGTGTGGCATGGATGAGTGTATCTGCAAGACAAATTCAAGAATATACCATTTTAATCTTGATAGATATTACTAAGTTGCTCTGCATATAGGCTTCATCAATTAAACTCTCATCCGCAATGTATGAGCATGTGATTGTCTATACCCTTGCCAGTTTTAGCTTTGTTAACATGATGGATGAATATTTTGTTTGTTTAGATTTCTTTTATTATGAAGGAGGCTGAATCTTTTCATATATTTCAAAGCCAATTGACTTTCTTATGAACTGTTTATTCATACAGTAAGTCCATTTTTGTATTGAGTTGTTGTTTTTTTCTTATTGATTTGTAAGTGTTCTTTATATACTTTTTATTTTTCCTGTGCTATGAGTTGCATGCAACTTTCTAAGTTTGTGTCTGTCTTTTTTTTTTCATTAATTTAGAGAAAATCTGAAGCAGCCAGAACTGTCACCTCTTCAGACCCCACCCTTGTTCCTCAACCCTCCACACAGTTATCTACAATATAAAAGTACCTTCCCCAGTTGGGGAGAAAGTGTCAATACTTCTAGTGTGTTCCACTAACTACTCAAAATACCACATAAAACCACACATGCTCTGATATGTCCTGTTTTTATTTTCTTCCTGTTATTCTTGTCATTAAAAAAACTCTTTCCCATGATGTCTAAATCAAATCCCAAAGAGGACATTCTAAATCCTGCCTCCTTATTATGCAAAGGACATTTATTTTACATTTTCACAAAGCTTCTGGTGTTTAATGAGCTTACTTTTTTCACCAATATCGACCGTTTTCTATTTCTCTTTTGGTTTTTTATTTCCCTCTGTATTATTAGAGTATGGTACTGTAGTGTCCTTAATGTCTGTGTGACATGTCCCTGAGGCCAGGTGAGTGCAGTGTCATCTGTTTAACAGTCCTTGAAATAATGGGCTTTTTTCCTTTGTTCACCATCTAGCCAATCAGACTTAAAAAATAAGATAATGAATATGCCTGTTATGTTTTGTAAGGCTTTTTTCCTACACCTAATATATTTTTGTGTTATAGAATTTTGATGAATTTAAAGTTGCCATGTATGATTTATGTGTTATACATGGAAAAATAATGTGTTATAGTGAATATCGAGGCATAGCTGACAAACTTGCGAAGCTGATTTGTGTGCTCCAGGTAAAACAGAATATGTGAACCCAACCGAGGTCTGATGATATCATTGGTTGTTGATTTGCTCTTTCCCATTTGAGCTAATAAAAATTCATATTTTTCACATCTCTGAGATAGGGGTCCATTTCTGTGTTTCACCTTATGTTAAAAATAAACAGCTTGTCAAATTAAGCATATGCCTGCTACTGAACAAGAAAATAACTCTCTATGTACCCACATATGCATGCACACTACTTTCCTCCCTGCCTGGGCCAAACTTTCAGAACTCTCAGACTTTGAGAAGAGCTCCTGACTTTAGAACAAGTGTGGTCAGAGAGAGAGGGGCGGCAAGCCTTTCCTCCCTGGAAAGAATTAAGTATCCCCTTTAGATCCAACAACACAGAAGAAAGAACCATAAAAATAGTACTGACCATGCTGTGATTATTTGATTTCCCACTTGAAAGGGAGTGTATTCTCTGATGGGATTAATCTATACATAAACCAGCTTTCTTTACAGAAAATTTGGAGTAGCATCAGGAGGCAGAAGGAAAAAAAAAGGAAGGAAAATGGAAGGAAGAGGAAATGATTCCAGTGCATTCATTCAGAGCAGCCACAATGGCTGTTAAGAGAATCCTCTTGCCAGTGGCCTAGGCAGCATGGTGGTGATGAGAGTAAGTCAGCTATCAGGGGTGGGGGTGGGCAAAACGTTACCTGTGCCTCATCCCTGTGGCACCTGCAGAATTAAGACATTTCTACTCTTTATGGGAATAGAATTTGGGTGTTGCTAAATTCAGGTGCTTAGGTGGTGGATAATTAACCACTTGCATTTGGATCCATTGTCCTTGAAGCACTGATTGCTGAAGACATCTTGCACAAGGTCACATTCCCAAAAAAGGGAAGAGATGTTAACAATTCTGATTCTCTACTTATACCTACACTAAAGCAACAGAAGGTCACAATAACCAACTGTAAGATTATTGTTATGAATCACCAGGAGAGAAAAGGTTATATGTGAGATATTCTACATATTAAGACAATAAGCACACCATTGAAGAATTCTGTGGGGGCTAAAATGTGTATGAAGATGTTCTTGTTATAGTAGCTGAGTATTGCGAAGTTTTGATTCATCTTTTAAACATGGAAGTTCCAATGGTTAAAGGAACTTCAATAATTGGAATACTCAGGTAACTCATTTACCCAGCACTCTGCAAAGTGAAATTTTATTGCTTGCATACCCATAGTGAATGAAAATGCATATTACTCAATATATAAAATGTGAATGCAATTGCATTTCAAGTGCAAAAGTAATCATCATTTAGCAGTTTTGCAAATATTTATTTGCTGACTGTTAAACCTTGACTTCCAAAATTTTATGCCAGTTTTGGTTTAGGGATGGAAAATGAGAAGCTTAATTTTTTAAAGGCATAAAATAAAATCTCTAAAGGATTTCTTAGGTGAGCTGAATACTTCAGATAGAGTAATTCTCCCATCATATGCTATTAGTATCTTTAAAAAGTCTTTTCAATGAATTTAAGAATGCCAAGAACCAGTGTCTTTTCTTTTTTCTAAATATTTTGCTCAAGTGCTTTGAGACTCAAGTTTTGAGGCTCTAAAAGGGTCTATATAAAATTGCTTTCTAATTTATTTTGCTTTCCATGTCAAAGATTCACCAGACATATCCCTGACATGTCATTTCAGTGCAAAGTCACTCTTGCGTTGGTTTCTATGGCAGCCAATTGCAAAAATTTTAATGCAGCTATCAACTTTCTATTCCAGTGTTGACTGCAAGCATCAGTGTCAGAGAAACTGTGTTTGTCTTGACAAGTCTCCATCTGAGTATAATACACATATAGTTACACCCCTCAGCTGTTAAGTCACCATAAGACCGGAAACAAATAAATAACAGAGAAACACACAGAATGCACAATGTGTGAGGAGGACAGAGGAGAGAGGAAAGAGGAAAGAGAGGGAAAGGGAGAGGGAGAATGAAAGGGAGAAGGGGAGGGAAAGAATGAATCTGTTTCATAATGTGAGAGTCTCTGAAAGCTAGAGACACAATCTTTCTCTTTCCACGACTATCACTCAGTAAGTATAAAAAGCTGAAACCACACCATTTTGTGGTGAAAGGAGAGAGGCTCTGTCTAGTTCCTCAGTGCCTGAATCAGAGGAAGCTGCCCACCTCAGGGGGGAGTGGATATTCAGAGGTAGACAAGGGGAGCCATCTTGGAATAATGAATGGGCAACAAAGTAAAAGTAGCAAGAGAAAAGGGAAAAAAGGAATCCTTACTTTTTAAGGTAACATCATACATTTAGAAAGTTACTTGCATATCTCTATTTCTATTCATTCCATCACCCAGACTCCTAAAACACTTTGCAATACCTTGATTTTCAAAACTAATTGGTGGGCAGAGCCCAAATAGGAAGGCTGGAGATGAACTACCA
This sequence comes from Smutsia gigantea, assembly GCA_032199065.1. Taxonomy (NCBI): domain Eukaryota; kingdom Metazoa; phylum Chordata; class Mammalia; order Pholidota; family Manidae; genus Smutsia; species Smutsia gigantea. Next base: position 12,801 of record JAVSCE010018549.1, on the reverse strand, counting down.
CGTGTGGGGTGATGATGAAAACCCCCCGGAACTTGTAAGATATGGGCAAAAATAGACCACGGAGGGCTTCAGCCAAGCATCCAGGAATAATATTCTGGATTTGAATGCCAACTTAGCCACTTCCTTTGTGATCATGGTTGAGTTGCTGACCTGTTCAAACCTCAAGTTTCATCATCGATAAACTGAGAAATATGAGTTGCCTTAAGGGGCTGATAGGAAAATTACATCAGGAAATATATGTAAGGCACCTAGCCCAAAGCTTGGCCCATATTAAGTACATGACATATCAGAATGGTTATAATTAATGTTATTTATATACTTTGAATTGTACTGTTTCATCATACATGCTATCATTTTGAATTGATGTTATCCTTGTATCCCCTAGAACACCTGGTTAAGTCCTGTACATATGACAAATGCTCAGGCACTATATGTCAATGAATGATTGAGCCTCAGTTAGATAAAAAGCCATATACATAAAGACCCAAGTAATAAAGTGGTTCACCTCATATGACTGTAATTATGAAAGAATTCAGGTCCAACCTGGTAGCTGAATTGTTCTTACAGCATTTAAATCCAGAAGCATTATATAGCATAATTGAGAATGCAGAGCCTGGAGTCAAATTGTCTAGGTTCAAATCCCATCTTTGCCCATTCTTAAAAGTGTGAACTGGGGCATGGGTCCCCTTCCTGTTAAATATTAGTGGAAATAGAACTGTCATGTAGGATTGTTGGGATGATTACATGAACCAATTAAACTAAATGAGTAAAGCATCTAAAATAGTCCTTGGCACTCACAAAGCACCAGTGAAATATTAACTCATTAAAGTTAGTGACTGATGTTGAATACTAACAATATTTAACCAAAAAAATCCCCTTTTAATAGTGAATGCGATCATGCACAATTTAAGTATGAAAGGTTGAGCCTAGCTAATGTGGGTAAGAGTAGATCAAGTCAATTCTGACTCTATAACCAACTGACTTCATGACTTTGAATGAATCCTGAAGTCTCTCTGCATGTTCTCATCAGTTAAATGTGGGCGTGGGATAGATTTTGTTCATTGTCCATCCTGTCTCTACTATGATATAATACAGATAGGATAATCTCTGATTTTTACTGCATCTTGTAGGATAATTTATCTTCCCTGGGAGTACAGTTTCAATTCTATAAAAGAAGTCAGTTGGAAAAAAAATCTTACATCGGGAACTTCACTTTGCTATCAAGTTTCTAGTACCAAGTCTGTCCCATATACAGTAAGGCAGAACTACAGTAAAACATCCTCATGCTATTTCTTTTTAAGACCCCTTCACATTTACCATTGCCATTGGAATTGAACTCAAAAAACAGTAAATAGGGAGGAGATGTCTAAAAGAGCCCCTTCCAGTGCACAGCATTTCAGTGAGCTGTTTTCAATATATGGAGTTGCAAGATAAAGATCTTTGTTATATCACATCGACCTGCTCTATTGCCTATATATATATATTTCTTTCATGAGACACCACAGATGATGTGAGGCACAGGGTGGCCATGTAAACCTGGGATTATACCACAACACTATGGAAGTTTTGAATGATAGAGGACTTCAAGCATAAATGCACCTCAATTCATTTTTAAAATGAGGGAAATGAAGCAAAGCTTGTTTGAAAGGATACAGAAAATTAGGGATAGAGACAGGACCAGAAACAAAGCCTTTTGTATCCTACACCACCATTTTTAACACTGTATCATGGCTCCTTTGTGTAAAGAACTGCTTAGTTTGGCCCAAAAGGGAGTTCCCTAAATCAATTTCTTGCCTCAGTGTCATTTTACAGCATGTTTGCCTTAAGAATATGGCCCTGTATCTTATGACTCTGCTATTTCCTATTTCCATAGGAATCATTCAAATTATCACAACTCTTAACCCCACAATGCCAAACATTCCTGTACTGCACAGTTTCATGGGTACTCACTCCATGCAACAGTGCCAAATAAATCGTGGATGAGAGTGATTGAGAACTTGCTCCTAATCCTTCAACCTAGGAATTTAATGGGCCTAAAAATGGCACTGCTTGCCAAAATACAAAAAAGTAAATATTTTGTTCATTTGTGAAGTATAGTGTCATGGAGGCATTAGCAATGGTTAGTGGCTCATAGGAAAAAGTTTAGAGATGTTAGAAATTTTCTGACTTTCAGTCTTTTTTAGAATCTGGAGCTATATTCTGGAATTTGCCTCATGTATTAGTGTCACAGAGTATTACTTTTAATTGAGGAAAATTCCATTATCTTGTACTTAAACTCCATAAATCATATATGCATTTATTTTTATAAACAACTTCTACCCTCAAATTGATTCAAAACACATACTATATCATTGGGTTGATCTCCTTTCATTCTGTGGGTAAAAATCTATTGCCAAAGTAAAAAACTAGAAAATATTTCATCTACTCTACCTATGTTTGTTTTCATGGGCATATTTTGGTAAAAAATATATATATATTTACATACCCATATACAACTATTTGGTAGGCAGAATAATGCCCCCTGCTCCCTGGAACCTGTAGATATGTTGCATCACATGACAAAGAGGAAATAAGGTTGCAGATGGTTGCAGATGGAATTAATATTTCTAATCAGCTGACCTTGACCTAGAAAAATCTCCTGATTATCCAATGTAATAATCATAAAGGCCCCTGAAAGTGGAAGAGGGGGGCGGAAGAATAGAGCCAGAGAGGGTGATGCACCTGAAGAATGGTCAGAAAGATGAAATCTTGCTGGCTTTGAACATAAGGAAACAGGGCTATGAGTCACAGAATGAGGCCAGCCCCTAGAGGCTGGAAAAGGCAAGGAAATGGATTCTTCCTTAGAGCCCCCAAAAAGGAATGCAGCCCTGCTGACAACCTGTGTCAGATTCCTAACCCCCAAAGTGTAAAATAATAAAATTGTGTGGTTTTAAGTTTTTGATAATTTATCTCAGCAGCAAAATAAACCAAATGAATACTACTCATTTTTAAAAATAACCACTGTATAAACTGGAAATTGAATGTGATGTGATATTCAAGTTCTTTGGGTAAAATAGTGACGATACTTTTAAAAGTAATGTAACTTAGTTATAATAATTCTCAAACACAAAAGGAAGCAGGACTAGTGACAAGGAAAATAACTATCCCACCTTCTGCAGTGGAGATTAGAATATGCAAATTCATTAGATTACTACAAATGAGTAAGTCTATACAATTTTAACACAGACCATGAAGAAAAATGTTTTGCTATCAATATTACCATTTTCCCTAGATTAAAAGGCATATATGGCATATAAATCTTATTTTTAAAGGTTCTCATCTTTTTAAATGAAGGCTTTGTAAAATATAGAGAAATATAGAAAAGACAGTTTAAATTCAGATTTCTTATAATCCTCTTTAAATCACAATTTGCAATACTAACTCAGTAGATAATAAGAGGTCACTGATAAGGAAAAGATGGGATTATGCTTTTTTTTGTTTTGAAAATCAAATTCTAGGGCATGTCCTTATAAAACTCTACTATTGAAGACAAGCCACATGTACCTCTGACCTCACTGACATTTATTTTCACATGCCAGATCATACATGCTCACATCCACCCATCCCTCTACAGCTGACTATGCACCTGCCAATACCTGTAGTCTATTGATTACTACCGATGACTGTAGGTTCACAACAAATAATTTGAATTACTGAAGATATCAACAAAATTAGTTTTCTATCCTCCCAAATCCAATGGATGACCAGGCTGGGTCTTTGTGATCTATAATGGCTTGAAAAGAATTTGAGACATTTTAGGAGCAAAGAAACCATGTGAAAGGCTGTTGTCGTATAGGACAAGTGGGTGACTCCCAGATTCACATGTGATTGAATAAGTAGTAGAGCAGGGATGGGCTAAAGAAATGGCATATGGAGAGAGATTACACAATTGTGAAATTGAGGGCAAGTAATGTCAAACAATGGCAAAAATGTGTCAGTATGACTCTATGTAACAGGCCTGTGGAGACAAAATGATCATTATCAATAGGTGGTGAGGGAAGAACAAATAGAAACTCTGAAGAATATGATTAAAATGTTGAAAACATTATATTAGCTAAAACTGTCAACCCAAACCACCCACTCTAATTTCTTGAACACCCGCTGCATGGTGTAACAATTCCAGGTGATATTTAGATAGCCAGATAATCTACCTTCTCCCACATATGAGGAACCATTAGCAGAAAGGAAAGAAAGGCCATTTATAAACTCTATAATCAACATTCAGCTTGAGAATAACAGAAGCAGGTGTGTAGGTCTTTCTCTAATATTCATGAGCAATAGGGATCTACTGTACTGAGAAAACACAGCTTGCTGCCAAATCTGGTGCACTGTGCTTTTGCACTCTTTTCCAGTTGGAACAATAAGGAAGGCTCCACATCATAGCCATTGAGTTCATTCAGCTGTTCTCATATCATTTCTTCTAGTCTCCCAATAAATTTCTGTTGTGCCAACATCCAGAGAATTGATTACATTCTTTTCCAGTCTGTCTTTGAAACTTGCAGTCAAATTATTCTAAGCAATTAAAAATGCATGAATATTTTCTTCTTTAGGAATACCTCTCCACACACCCCTCCTACCTCCACATTCTTGTCATTTCCTGCCCCATCCCCCTTCAGTTTCCATATTGCTGGTTTAGGATACAATCCACATAATGTGTATACTCTATTGAAGTAGCATTACCCTTTGCCAGTGAAACACATTTCTTTCACAGTAACTAAACACCACAAACCATGGCATCAGAGGTGATCCTAGTGAAGACACATTATGCAAAGTTGTAGTACTCTAATCCCTTAGCATGCAAATACTAATGGCCCTGAATGAGTGCCTATCACTGCTTCTAGATGTTCCGTATTGAAAATATCTGCAATTCAAACTCACATAATAAACATTACATTGATAAAATTACTTATGAAAGCATGGAGCAAGGTACCCTGTTTTATAACTGTATAGAGACTAGGGTCCCACATTGACGTATCAAGGTATACTCAGATCAAGGATTCTGGCATTTCACAGCTAAGAACACTAACCATGCCTGATGCAGTTTAATGACTGGGTGCTGTAGGTAATTAATGTTCTTTTCCCATCAGCAGAGCCTAGGGTGTCTATAAACATAAGTGCAAGACGGATGAGTTCCTTTTCTGTCAGGCTGGCAGGACTCTATCTGGTAGGGCTACTGGTGGTTTATTAAATAAGCAGCAATTCTAAATTAGGTTATGCTGTTTTTGACAGTTTCTGCAAACTGACATTTTCATTTGCTCAGTTTCTTGTAACAACCCATCATGCAGATATATTACTTGTTGAAACCTCATAAAAACTCTGTTTTTCTCTGGGCTGTGAGCATGAATTTCTAATGAATTTGACTCTAGGTGAAAGGCTAGTTCTCACCCATTACTACAAGGGATGGTTTTATTTTACTGAACACCAATTTAACAATATCAATGCAATACAGATGTCCTTATTTCTAATGTTGGATATATAGGGTATTGCCACTCTGACCCTGAAATGGAAAACAATTAAGAAACAGAAGGAATCGAACGACAAAAAACCTAAGACAGCTTGATATTTCATGCTTACACTGATAGTTTATATTTAGGGTGTGAATCAGTGATGGCTAGCACAAAAGACGACCATTCTAAGCCAACCAGAATAGAGTTCAATCACCTTTGCTAAAGACCTCACAGCACAGGCAGCCCCCCCAATCCAGCATAGTGCAACTGCTAGTATTTGCCATATCCTTGCTCAGTAAGTCAGCAAAGTTACTTACTTTTAAGTCTTCAAGCTGAAGTAGTGTTTGAGTATCTTGAGAGGCTACATCCACAAATGCAGTTTTATTTCAGTCAAACCCGCTGATTATTTTTCCATGATGAAGTGTTAGCATATCTCCATACAGAAGCATGTTTATTGGAATATAGTGACCCAAATAGTTGAAAAATCAGGATGGACCTAATCAACTGTTTTTGCTATAGAATGGTAGGCAACTGATCTGACCAATATTCCCACCAATGTGCCTGTTTGTTTAGTGCTGCCTAAACACACCAATAGAGCACAGAAATCTTGCCACTCAACATTATATTCAATGAGATATTGGGTATGATTCACCAGCTAACTTTAAAATAGAATATGGTGGAAAAGCAGCTGGCAAAAGCATAGAATAAGCCATACCTCGGGGAGGGAAGAGAGCACCAGTTTCAATATCAACATCAGTCCATTAAATCATAGATTGTCTAGCACAGGTACTCCTCCATGCTATAGCGTTTTGGACATTTTACTTAAATAAGTGATGTAAAGCATCACTGTGCTTTTTATGAATTGCATCTATGATCTATTCAATGGCAAGAAATGGGACTCATTTGACAAGGTTTTGTAAGATGCTTATCTGTTTTCCTGTATCAGTTTTTCTGACAATATTTGTTAATTCTCACTACTAAAACACACGTGCTTATAAAAGTGGCACTTGAATAGTGCTTGTTATATATGTAACGACCCTGGAAAATATTGATATATTTACTTTTACTCTTCTCTGTTTCGAGAATGAGCTTAAGGTAATTTACCTAAATATACCAGGAAAGCATAAATTAGAAGGTGGTACAGGAGAAAAAGCAAATACTAGGATAGAGATATAGAGCAACATCTCAACTAAAGCAAGATATTTCCAGTTAGCAGTTAATTGAAAGATGAAAGCCTGATCAGATGAAAACAGCAACAACACATGGATCGTTCAAGAACAATACAACTATTTCTAATAAGACGAGAAATCATTTTCTGTGGGTCTTTAAAATGTTATGGAAAACAGCCATCAAATCATCCTTAGAGTAAATGGTCTCAATGACCAATTTTTAGCTATTTTTCAATGGGACTGATTTCAGGAGACACGGGGGTGCCTGCTTCATATGGCTGGAGGACTGGAGGGAAATGTAGATAGTAGAGGGCCTTAAGGGTTATAATCATAGCCAACATTTAGTGATCTATTGCATAAGCCAGGCACTGTGAAATGTATTAAACGCATTATCTTAATCTTCAAAACAGTCTTCAGTAGTACTAATTATTATCGATCATGTTTTCTAAATGAGAAAACTGAGGTTTAATGAGGTCAAGCAACTTCCAAGAGGTCACAAAGCTAGGAAGCACTAAAGCAGGAATTTGAACCCAGGGTCTTTAACTCTACAATCAGTATACTTAAGCACTTCATTCTGCAGCCTTCTTATACCAGAAGGACATCTCTTTGTACACAATGGGGGACCAGCAAGGGTTTTGATGTTTGTAAAGGTAGACTGATGATATTCAATCATTCAGTGCATCAGTCAGTATTTGTAACCTACACACAAAATGCTAGCATTCTTCTAGGATATTCTTCTAAGATACATACAATATGCTAGTATTCTTCTAGAGATAAAGCTTTGAATAAGACCAATCCCCTACATCATTGAGCCTACACTTTAGTCTGCTTTTAAGGAAGATGATTCTGGCTGCAGTATGTAAGATTTCATGGGGCTGGATGAGATAAGAAAGCTTGGTTTGAAGGTCACTGCACTAATCCAAAGCAAAAGATAATGAGGACCTGTGTTAGTTATCTATTGCTGCAGAGCAAATAACCACAAACGTCCTGGCTTAAAACAACATACAATTTATTATCTCACAGTTTCTGTGGGTCAGAAGTCCAACCATGGTTTGGCTAGTTCCCCTATTCAGGATCTCACAAAGCCACATCAAGGTGTTGGCTGGGCTGCATTCCCGTATGGAGCTCAGACCCTCTTCCAAACTCACATGGTTGTTGGCAGCATTCAGTTGCCTGTGGTTGTAGGTCTCTGTTTCCTTGCTGACTGTTAACCAGGGTGCATGCTCCGCTTCTAGAAGCCTCTTGAAGTTCCTTGCCAAGTGGTCCTCTCACAACATGGCTGTTTACTTCATCAAGGAATACTTCATTCCCAGCGGGAGCATCTCTCTCTTGAAGAAGGGCCCAGTCCCTATTGTAGGGGAGTTTTCCTGATTAAATCAGGCCCACCCAGGATATCTATTTTGATTAGCTCAAAATTAACTGATTTGGAACTTTAATTATATATGCAAAATCCCCTTCAGTTTTGCCCATACAATGTAACTGAGTCAGGCAAGTGGCAACCATAATATTTACAGTCTTTCCCACATTCAAGGGGAGGAAATAATACAGGACATGTACACTGGAGGTGGGGTTGGGGAGGGTCTTTAGGATCCTCCTAGAAGCTACCTGCCTTCCACAGTACCTGACCTCATAATCCTCATTTTGCAGAGTATCCTGAATGAATGATGCCAGATAGACTTTAGAGGTAGAACTAACAGGAAAAAAGGGGGAAGTCAATTAGAAAGAAGAAAGATTAAAAAGGACAAGAATCTTTTCTTCTTGCGAGGACTGTAAAAATCTTTAACGGAAATACATACTGAAGAGCAGTGGGGTGAAGAGAACTAATTTGATGTGGGTATTTTAAGGGGCTGGAAGGATATTAGGAAGTGATGTTCAGGAGGCATTCAGAAGCCTGGACCTTGGAGGGGAGAGGGGGAAAAAGTAGCATGGGGGGAGAAAGCCTGCAAGTTACTTGAATAGCAGAGTCATCTATAAATGGATGTGACCCCAGGAGTTTGACTACAGGGCAAGGGGAAATGACCCAGCATAAGAACTTGACACAATTAAAGCCGTAACAAAATATTTTCAATACAATTTAAAATGTTAAACTTTTAAAATACTTCTTGTGAAAACATACTTAAAATCTTGGCTTAGAAAAATGAATGTCTTGGGCAATTTGCCCTCCCATAAACTTGTTTTTCTCTCTGTGTAAAAGAAACACTGTCTCATCTTTATTACATTATAAAAGTAACCTGCACAAATCAGGAGGTTGTCCATGTGGGGAATGACAGTCTCATGGCTGTATGTGATTTGGTTAGCAGCATGATGTATATTTTTGGTAGTGTCCTAATCAGTCCAATGCATTTGTTATGGACTGTTAAAAACTTCAGAGTATGTAAAAATGGAAATGTTTCTTAGACAGTGAATCTTTCACACATTGTCTGCATTCTCTAATTGCATAAACTATTTTTAAGTCCTCAAATCTTTCTTACATTCAAATCCAAGGAACATTTAGTGGGAATCTTAAAAATATGTTCCAGTTATTTGCATATTTTCATGTCCTTACAAATAGAATATGTTTTGTATTTTATGGAAAAATCATGTCTTATTACCTCTGTATCCATGTTTCACAAAAGGAGCAGAGTTACATAAAAACATAAAATACAGACTTCTAATTATAAAATGATGAGAAATTATTTTTGAAACAAAAAGAGCAAAAAAATGTTAGTCATTAATATTTAACATATATATTATATAATCTGTATAATATATATTGTAAAATGATAAATTAATAATAAATATAAAATCAAATGTATAAACATATATATTTAATGTATATATCTATACTCAATTGCCTATGTATTTAAAATCTGTATTTTGATAAAACCCATAAAAAGACCTCAGGACAAGATGCAATTGGTCTGTATGCTTATCCACTAGATGGCTCCCTTACAATTCTAACCTGTAATCTTGTTCGAAGGAAAACTCAAAATCCATTCAAATATACTGTGCCCAACCTTAACATTGGCTTCTAATGCCATCCATAGCAACACTATGTGAACCAGATAGAGAAACTCAAACCATCTCACACTAAATCAGAGAAGGCATGTTTTGGACACCTTTATTACTTAGCAAAGAGAAAATGACTTTAGGGTACACAGGATTTCTAAACACCAGGTCGGCAGTCATGGAGGAGACACTTGGGGTTCTGATTAACAATGTGGAGTTTGCGTGTCATATCTGTGTCATATCTACTGGATAGCAATCACATGGGCCTGAGAGAGAGCCAGTACTCTGTACTGTGAATGACTTTAAACACGAAGTTCAAGAACGACAGTATAAAAAACATACTTAATAAGACACATTTACTTTTGACGGTTCCTATGTAGACTATGCCTATTGATTTAAAATACTTGTCTAATTCAATTAATACTTATATTTTAACTCCAAAAATAGAAAAAAATAACTAAAAGATTTGCTAAGAGATTAGAATCATACAATCTTGTATCCATAAAGGACTTAAGAAATCGCCAAATCCATTGATTCTTAACCTTGGCTGCACATTAGAATAACTTGGGGAGCTTTTAAAGTCTGCCAGTGTCCTAGTCTCACCTCTAGAGATTCCTTTTTTAATTAGTCTGGATGGGGACTAGTTATTGGTATATTTTTAAAAGCTACCCCAATGATTTTAATGAGCCATTAGGGCTGAGAACCTCTGATCCAGAAAAAGCCCCTCATTTCATATAAAAAGAACTGTAGTCAAAAGTAGGCATCTTGCCGTACAATACACAAGTCGTTGGCAAAGTCAGGAGCAGAATTCAGGTTTTCTGACCTGCAGGCCATTCTTCTTCCTGCAGTTCCTGTTTATTCAGAAATGAGTGAAATCTTGTGTGCCCCTAAAAGGTGCTACATGTATGATAATATTACTTCCAGAAAGAAAAAAAATGTATTCAAATATTCTTAAAGATATTGCATATATCAGATATCACACTATAAAAAAACTGTTGCCATATAATCCTTTCATTGCGATGTTTGAGGAGGAAATTTAAACCAAAGCCTTAACAGTTCAGTTCAGATAATAGACATGTAATCTGTTCACCACAAAGCAGTTTCCAGTGCCTCTTGATACTGAGTGAGACGGAAGAGAGGTGCCCACTGGGCCTACATGAAACGAAGACTAGAGTTGGCAGACCACACCCAGTATCAATTAAGTGGACACCAGGGGAAGTATTATCCTTTAAGTGAAACAAATGCAAAATCATTATAAAGTTAGATAAACCACCTACAGAAACAACCTCAAAAACTGAAGAGCAATGGACAGACACCACAAAACTTTATTGTAAAAAAAAAATCAATTTTACGGTTTCATTCAGCCCTTAATTTGACAAAATGTTTCAACTCAAATGAATATACAAGCTCCAGCAAACTCAGCGGGGTGGGTACTTTTTGTCAAAACTGGTTGCAAACTGCCCAGCAATGTGAGATAAAAGCATTTGCATGGCTATACTCTCACCCACAGAGACGATGTTCCTCACTTTGAAGGTCAGGCCATACATCACTGGCCCAATGTCAGGAAACATGCATCGCCTCTGCCTACACTGTGCTTGGTCGGTTAGAAAATAAACAAAAGCAACAGTACAGAGCAGCTACCCTGTCACCTGCTCCAGCCTCCACAACCATTCCATCTGCAAAGGAGAAACCAAAGGGGAGAGGCCAACAGTAAAATTCAAGTCTTTTACTTAAGACACCAGTATTTCTAGTATCTTGCAGCAACATATTATATTTTTTTTCCAATAAATACAGGACAGATAACTGGTACTAGATTATTTACAATGGATCTCTTAAAAATGTCACTGGGGCTTTACAAGGTTTTCCCTATATCTATTTCAGATTGCTGTGAGTTAAGGCTTTCAGATTCCTTCTGCTACCAAAGGTCTCATGTATCAGTCATCAGGCTGATGGGCCCCATCCGTCATGCAGCTGTCATCCCAGAAAATTCTAACTCCAAACTCCAGGCACCAGCATTGCCAGTGGAGGATCACTGCAAACTTACAAGTAAAACCCCAGTGGTTGAAGAATGGCCTTTCCTACTGGTCAGTCATTTCTCATTAACAATTTAGTATGAATCACTTCATCAGATTCACTTATAGTCATTTGACAGACGTGGAAAGAAAACTTTGCAGACCTGCACATCCAGAAGAGAATGGGATATTTAGTTAGCTGACAAAAAGCCCTGAGGTAACTACATATATACGTATTTTTAAAAATGAAAATAATGATAGAGCACCCAGAGGGATCACATTAAAGGGAGTTGGCTTGGAAAAAAGTTCAGATATAGGGGGGAGCAGACAGCTTGGGAATGCTGAGGTCACTTTATCTAGTTAAGAGTGCTAATTTTTCTAAAGGATTCAAAATAAACTTTCAAACAACATTAACCTTTGATATGCTGCAAAGCTCCTTATTTAATACTTCTATATAACACAGTCAGTTCCAAACCCTTTCACACATAGCTTCTCATTTTTAAGAGCTGGTTTCATCCCATTTCCTTAATACAGACTTACTGTATATAGACATGCTTTGAAATCCATAGATGAGGCTGTCTTTATTTGAAATGAAGGTCTAGCCTCTCGAAGACATGACACCAGTACCTTCATAACAAATCAATCTCATGAGGACTAAATAGGTGAGTTATATATCCATTATAAATTTCTTCTGATGAGTTGACTCATTTAGCATGCATGCAAAAAGGCGTAGAGCAACAATACAATGTTAAATTCAATGCCATGTCAGCCAGTGGTCAGGGACGCTCAACAGACAGCTGCGACTGATCATGTACCTCACACTTTGCTAGTACTGAAGATGTAGTAAGTGAGGAAAGAAAGGGAGTTCGGATTGCCTTTCTTCCACTAATATACAATACCCCAGATCACTCTATTTAATCTATCTTCCCAGAGCATAGGCAGAAGTGGCTACTTTTTAAAATAATTTCTATAATTCAGAACAGCTGTTCCTGTGCTAAGACTACAATGGCACTGTAGGCAAGGTGTGGCCTTTCAAGACAGCAAGCATTGTGCATGGAAGCGATCTGATTAAGGAACAGATCCAGAAATGTGCTTAGGAGAATTACTTAGCTACCTTTTGGTCTACACCTATATCCCCAAAACACA
>JAVSCE010018548.1:0-60109 GCA_032199065.1 Smutsia gigantea | reverse complement strand
TTTGTATTTCTGCAGGGTGTCATGATTGTTCCTTTCTCATTTCTGATTCTGTTTGTGTGTGTAGATTCTCTTTTTCTCTTAGTAAGTCTGGCTAGGGGCTTATCTATTTTGTTTATTTTTTCAAAGAACCAGCTCTTGGTTTTATTGATTTTTTCTATTGTTTTATTCTTCTCAATTTTATTTATTTCTTCTCTAATCTTTATTATGTCCATCCTTCTGGTGACTTTGGGCCTCATTTGTTCTTCTTTTTCCAATTTCTGTAATTGTGTCTTTAGACTATTCATTTGGGAATGTTCTTCCTTCTTTAAATAGGCCTGGATTGCAATATACTTTCCTCTTAGAACTGCCTTTGCTGCGTCCCACAGAATTTGTGGCTTTGTGCTGTTGTTGTCATTAGTCCCCATATATTCTTTGATTTCTGTTTTGATTTGGTCGTTAACCCATTGATTAATTAGGAGAGTGTTGTTAAGTCTCCATGTATTTGTGAGCCTTTTTGATTTCTTTCTAAAATTTATTTCTAGTTTTATACCTTGGTGATCTGAGAACTTGCTTGGCAGGATTTCAATATTTTTGAAATTACTGAGGTTCTTTTTGTGGCCTAGTATGTGGTCTATTCTGGAAAATGTTCCATGTGCACTTGAGAAGAATGTGTATCCTGTTGCTTCTAGGTGTAGAGTTCTGTAGATGTCTGTTAGGTCCATGTGTTCTAGTGTGTTGTTCAGTGCCTCTGTGTCTTTACTTATTTTCTGTCTGGTTGATCTGTCCTCTGGAGTGAGTGGTGTGTTGAAGTCTCCTAAGATGTATGCATTGCTGTCTATTTCCTCCTTTAATTCTGTTAGAATTTGTTTCACATATGCTGGCGCTCCTGTGTTGGGTGCATATATATTTATAATGGTTATATCTTCTTGTTGGACTGACCCTTTATCATTATGTAATGTCCTTCTTTATCTCTTGCTACTTTCTTTGTTTTGAAGTCTATTTTGTCTGATACAAGTACTGCAACACCTGCTTTTTTCTTTGTTGTTTGCATGAAATATCTTTTTCCATCCCTTCACTTTTAGTCTGTGTATATCTTTGGATTTGAGGTGAGTTTTTGTAGGCAGCATATAGATGGGTCTTGCTTTTTTATCCATTCTGTTACTCTGTGTCTTTTGATTGGTGCATTCAGTCCATTTACATTTAGGGTGATTATTGATAGATATGTACTTATTGCCATTGCTGGCTTTAGATTCGTGGTTACCAAGGGTTCAAGGGTTGCTTCTTTACTATCTAACAATCTAACTTTAACTTTCTTGTTAAGTTATTGTAAACACAGTCTGATGTTTCTTTCTTTCTCTCCCTTCTTATTCCTCCTCCTCCATTCTTTCTATAATAGGTGTTTTATTCTTTGCCTTTAGTTAGTATTTGGATGGTCTGCTTTCTTTGCTATGATTTTATTTTCTCTGGTGACATTTTTTTAGCCTTAGGTGTACTTCCATCTAGAGCAGTCCATTTAAGATATCCTGTAGTGGTGGTTTATGAGAGGCAAACTCTCTCAACTTTCGTTTGTCTGGAAATTGTTTAATCCCTCCATCATATTTAAAGGATAATCGTGCTGGATACAATATTCTTGGTTCGAGGCCCTTCTGTTTCATAACGTTACATATATCATGCCATTCTCTTCTGGCCTATAAGGTTTCTGTTGAGAAGTCTGATGATAGTCTGATGGGTTTTCCTTTGTAGGTGATCTTTTTTCTCTCTCTAGCTGCCTTTAATACCCTGTCTTTATCTTTGATCTTTGCCATCTTAATTATTATGTGTCTTGGTGTTGTCTTCCTTGGGTCCCTTGTGTTGGGAGATCTATGAGCTTTGGTGGACTGCGAGACTACTTCCTTCCCCAGCGAGGGAAAGTTTTCAGCAATTATTTCTTCAAAGACACTTTCTATCCCTTTTTCTCTCTCTTCTTCCTCTGGTACTCCTATAATGCGAATATTGTTCCGTTTGGATTGGTCACACAGTTCTCTTAATATTCTTTCATTCCTAGAAATCCTTTTATCTCTCTCTGCCTCAGCTGCTCTGTACTCCTGTTCTCTATTTTCTATTCCATTAACAGTCTCTTGCATCTCATCCTTTCTGCTGTTAAGCCCGTCGATCGCTTGTCTGATTTCTGCATTGTCTTTCCTCAGTTCCCTCACTTCGTCCCTCAGCTCTTGCACATTTCTCTGTAGGTCCATCAGCATGGTTATGACTTTTATTCTGAATTCTTTTTCAGGAAGACTGTGCATTTCCATCCCTTCAGTCTCCCTCTCTGGGGTTGTCTGGTTGATTTTGGTCTGAACCATATTCCTCTGTCTTTTCATGGCTACAGAATTGGTCACTGATAGTTGCCACGTATGTCAGCTGGGCTCTTTAAGACCGCCTCTTGGGGTGCCGAGTCCTCTCGGGTGTAGCTGCATGCTGTGCGCTTTCCTGTGTATTCTCGTCTTTCTTTTAGGAATAGATGTATTTGCTGTGTTTTCATAGTTAAATACAGTGTTGGGAGGAGATTTCTGCCGCCCTGCTCACACCGCCATCTTCCCGGACGTCCCTAGTGCCTTTTCTAAACCCATTTTGTAAAGCCTGTCCCCTTTGTTTTGTGGGGTCACACAAGCCTCTGTTTCCTTGCTTAGAGGTCAGTGCTAATGATTTGACAAGATTTCCTTAAATTCTTGTAGCCATAAAACAAACAAAAATATTTGAGAAGAGAGAAGAAAAAAACATACTCTCCCAGTCTTTGCAGCTTGCCTCTGAGCTGGGGCACTCCTTCCCTGCTTAGCCAGGCTATTTGCAGCTCTGCTTTCGCCTTCACTTCCTGCTTTCACAGAGCCTAAAGATCAGCCAGTGGTAAATGCTTAGGGTCTTCCCAGGTTCTGAGCATGTGTCTGCCCTTGGGCACATACTTGCAGATTTCCTGGCATATGCAAGGGCTCTTCAACGTCTATTCTCCTACGGAACACCTTCCCCAGACTCTTTCTTTCTAGGCACCCTGGTGTGTCTGCTTCTGGCCATATCGGTTATCTTTTGCCCCAGGTGGCTGGTATATGAC
Source organism: Smutsia gigantea (assembly GCA_032199065.1). Classification (NCBI taxonomy): domain Eukaryota; kingdom Metazoa; phylum Chordata; class Mammalia; order Pholidota; family Manidae; genus Smutsia; species Smutsia gigantea. Next base: position 57,045 of record JAVSCE010018548.1, on the reverse strand, counting down.
TTTAAATGATTTCAATAAAGACTGTTGGGAAGGCCATTCCAGTCCTGAGGCAATGAAACAAAGCTGAGCTTTTGATTTGATCCCTCAGGCTTCTGCCAGACAGGTCAAAACATACCACCACAAATTTTTTAAACATGGACCATATTGCCCTCCCTGGCTCAGGCAAGCTGCACCAGGAATGTGAGCTGCCATCACCAGGTCCACTTCTTGAACTGAGGATTAGGAGCTGGTTATTACCACAACATCTCTTACCAAAATTTAGTAGCTTCTTTCTTCATTAAACAATCCCCTACTAGTTGTAAGTTTTTTTATTAGACCCCAGAATTCAGAAAAAGACAATTCTAACAGTTTTTGCCCGATAGAAGACAAATAGGTCTGAGTGAAGGGATAGGTTTTTTAGTTCTCGATTCCACTGTTTTCAGCCATGTACTTAACACTTTTAAAGGTCCTACTAGTCACGGCCTTATATCATTTTGAGGTATCAGTGAAGGGCCTTACAGCCATACCTTTGAGATATTTACCCTGAACCACGAATTACTGGTAGCATCCTGGATTTGGTGTTCCACTCTTTATATATGGGGAAACTGAGGCCTGGAGGGGCAGGGACATTCAGTGACTCAGGAATTCAGTCTCACTCTCTCTGGCCTACTTAGGGCCTGAGCCCAGGCTAAAGATGAAATAGGAAAGCCAGTCCCCCTTCACCACCCACAGAAGCTTGGGAGATAAGCTCAAGGTTGTTAAAGGAGAGAGGCCTTACCGATCGCAGGGGAGCCGCAGAACACAGGAGGGATGGGTTTGGCCATGGGGTGCACTGGTGGCTTAGTGTGGCTCGTTGGGTAATGCTTAATATCACAGGAGGGGAAGGTTTTGTCCTGGCTGCCCCCTCATGAATAAACCACTATGGCAAAGTCAGTCATTCATTGCTTGGGTGGAAGGAAGATGCCGTACGTGAGGCAAGGATACCTGTCCTCTGCAGATGCAGAAGCTCTGATGACTGTGGTCACCAGGGCTCGGAGCTTCCTTCCAAGGTTTTACAGGTTCTTCTCTGGCGTGTCCCCCGTGCATTGGGAATGTGTCACGTTGCAGCTTCCTCAGCTGTTAGTCCACCGGACTTCCATCCTCATTTGGGATGGGAAGAGATGCAGATCTTCAAAACTGTCAGGGCTGCCCCCAGAAATATCTGTGTCTGCCTTTCTGAGGTTTTCTCTTTCTACTCAGGTGTTCTGTACAGGCTCGGCTGCACAGTGTACTCTCAGCCTTGCGTCCGTTCCCCTCGTCAGCCGCCTGTACCCCTGCGTCCTGGGATTTCCCGTGAGATAGGTGAGGGCCACTGCGTTCACCGTGTTGCTCATTCTGGGGACGGGCTTCCCCTTGTCACTGCTCTGTGAGCTTCCAGTGGGGCTCAGCTTGATGTCTCTCCGCTTTTTCGCTACCTCAGGATAGAGGAGGTAGACGTGCTCAGTAAGTGGAAGACGGAGAGGGGCCAGGTTTGCAGGTCAAGGGCTTAGGGAGGAAGCCGGAGCAGGGGCAGAGCTCCAGCACCACCCAACTCTGCCCCGTTCCTGCTCTGCCCGGGCTTTTATCCTCCCAGCGCATGCCAGCCAATCCTGGCTGAGGCTCTGCCTACGTCACAATGGGGGATGTGTATGACGTAGGTGATCGCTCATGTGACTCTGCCAGCCTTCTCAGAGTTCTCCCTCCTTCCCACAGTCTCCCACCCATGTCAGCCAGTCAGGAGTTGTCGCCTGCTTTGCAGTTGCCTTTATTGTTGAACTCACCATGGCCTATTGCCCACGAGGTGGCAGGTGAGCTGACGAGAAAAAAGTAAGAACTCTAAGAATGCAGGAAATGAAATGCTATATTTCAGAAGTTGGCTTTTATTGGCTGAGGGATGTGGAGCCTTGTGGGGTTTGTTCCTGAAAATAACTCAGGTTAGTGCGTGCTGTAATAGCACCGTTCCCCAGGGAGTAAAGATTGGGAATTGGAACACGTGTTCTTACCCGGAGGCCTTGACCTCTCTCCGTGCCCCCAAAAGGATTTCCACTAAGGAATCTGTGTGAAGTGGGAAAGATGGAGTCGTTAACTGAGATGTTTACAGCCTTCTCTCAAGTGTGGCTTACATTCCTGACCCGCAGCACCTCCCCTCCACAGAGTCACCAGGAGGTAAAGTGAGCTAGCTGGAGGGCAGGATGCCAATAGCCTAAGAGCTGTGACCAAGTTGCTTTGGAATTGGAGTCCCTGTTGCCAAGAACCAGTCCTTGTCACTAAAGTCAAATCACAAAACAATGAGGTTTTGAGGAAAGGAAAGGAATAGTTTTAATTTGCCAGCAAAGGAGGGAATGGCAGGCTTGTGCCTTAAAGAACCACTTGTCCCCTTGCAGCACAAGCAATTTGGGCTTTTAAAAGGGAAATCGTGGGAAAGAGGCTCTGTGGGGGTCAGACACAAAGTAGCAACTTGCCAGGATCCAAGCAGACATTCTTTCACTTTTTGTTTCTCTTATCAGTTCCTCCTCAGTCCCTGAGACAGGATGGCTGGGGTTCTGAAAAGTCAGTTTCCTGAGATTCAGAAACAGGGAGAACAAAGAGAAACTGCCCCCTGTTAGTGGTGACAAAGTTTTGGGGCTACTTGAGTTCGCTTTCAAGTTAATGTTGGTGTTAAATTTTAAACCCAGAGATTTAATTCAGTTTTCCTCTGTCACATCCCCACCAATCACTAGCCCTTCTGTGTGTCTAGGGTGTGTCTTAGTGGGGCTCCATCACTGGGACTCTGGGGAGAGGAAATCCTGGGGCAAAATACCTCTAAAACTGAAATCAGTCAAAGGGAGAAATAAAGTTTAAAACCCGTTTATTGCTTACGCAGTCTGGGGCCGTCTCTTTCCTGCTAGCGAAGAAGCAAGCAAGACCTCTCCCTCACCTCTCGGGTTCAAATAAGCCCTCAGTTGCCCAGGTAATTACTCACTGATATGGAGAGGAACTTATCTCCACCCCTGAGGAACACCCGTTGATATGCAGATGCACTAAAGCCAGGAGAGAGATTCTGGAAATACTACAATTTACCCACAATCACTCTCACCATAAACAGCAGGGCTTGACTCAGGGCTACCGCAAGATTAATGTGGTGCCTTTTGTGAGCGTCATACGAGTTTGTCCATCTTCATCCTTCAGCAGCGACAAGGCAAATGAAATCCCTTGACCAGGTTACCGCTGTGGGTGTGTGGAATGAGACTGAGGATTTCCCTGGGAAATAGGTGGAAGAGTGAGAAGAGATGAACGAGGGAAACCTGCACCCAGAGCAAAGGTTGCAGGAGGGCTCTGATTGCCAGGCCCCCAGCCCAGGGCGGAGGAGACAACAGCAGGCCCGGGAGGCCTCGCTCTGCCCTTGTCACTCGATGCCTTTGTGTGGACTATGAACTGTCGTCAAGAAATTCATAAAATCACTTTGAGATGAAGAGAGCTTTATTTGAGCCTGACTAAGGACTTAGAAGCAGGAAACATTAACTCCCGCTGATAGGAGAAATGTTCCAAAGAGCTCAGGTCATAAAGAGATTTTCATGTCCTGAGGAGACAGGCAAGAAAGAGAATTTCAAAGGAGTACATTCCATGTACATAAACTATGCGACGCTGAACAAGCACCAGAGGGAAGGGCAAAAACTAGTGTTTATCTTACGTCCTTGAAGAGGACCCAGATGTCAAAGGAAAACAGATGTGGTAATCCATGTTTTGTTCAGCTTTCAGCTTGGTGTTAATTAGCAGGTGGTATTATAGAGTTCAAAAGTTTAAGTTTTCAAGGGTGGCCACTTGAGAATCCCAGAGTTAATGAAACTTTCAAATACTTAGGCCTTAGAAGTCTTTTCTTTTTAAAATAAAAGTGGTCAGCTTTTCTTTATTTCCCAGCTCCAAGCCACTGAGATCATCTGTGTACTGTCCCCTTTTGACTGGGCCATAAAGTCTCCCTCTGTGTCTACGACTTTCAAACGGTTCCCACATACGGGTGTTTCAGGAGTTAAGTGAGGAACTGAGTTCACCTCAGGTGCTCTGTAGTTTCCCATCTGCTCTATTCGGGCCTCCAGCAGACTGGACGAGGCCGCCCACATTGAGGAGGGTAATCTCTTTATTTAGTCTCCTGATTCAAATGTTAACCGTATATGCAGAATCACTCACACACACTCATCTAGAATAATCTTTGATCAAATACCTGGGCACCCCATGGCCCAGCCAAGTTAACACATAAAATTAACCGTCATAAGCATAAACTAATAATGATATTTTTAAAGGCAATCTGACTATATATATAAAATGTAAACTTTTTGCCATTAGAACCAATAATTTTATTACATATTTGATACCTCTTCTGGAGAAAAATTGGTACATATCCACAAGGAGGCACATAAAGATTATTCATCCTAGTTGGATTACATTAGCAGAAGTAGAAGAAATACTCTATATGCCTACCAGTTGGGGACACCTCAATAAATTGTTACCATTTGTTATAATATGTGGCTTTATATTATGTGGAAATTAAAAATAACAGGGGAGATACATATATAATTACCTGAAAATATCTCTAAAATCTAATATGCTCTGAAGAACAAGTTGAGGAACTATGCATATAAGATGATCTGCTTCTAAATTATATATTTGTGCACATTTAAGTATATGAAGTGATGGGACATAAAAATGATATAAGCAAAATTTCTAACAAATACCTCTAGAGATGGTTATATAACCAGAAGGGCATCTTCACTCTTTCTATACATTTCCCATAGGATGGTAAATACAAATATTTATCTAACACTTGTGTTATATGTGTTAGAACACTTGTGTTATATGTGTTAGACAAAACTTGCCTAGTTCATGTTCCATGAAGCCAGTACCTAAAAGATCATACCACATCTTGTCCCCTGTCCAGGGACAAACCAACCAGCGAGCCATGGGAAGGTTCTCAATTTTCAGAGCTACTCACAGCCACCCATATGCATGGAGTGGATTTTTCTGACATCAGTTTTCTGCTGTTTCCTTCCCAGCTGTTAAATGTTTTTGTAGTTTTATCTCCCTCCTCTTTTGTGAGTGGGGTGGCTGGTGGTTCAGGATGAAATATCAGCTGCTTTTTCTTTTCTCTTGCATCTGAGAAAATCTGGTTTCTCTTTCAGAATGACCGCGTACAGCACGCTCACAAAATGTGAGACTGGGTGCAGAGAAAGGCCAGGTCCACTAAGGCTGAATTGTCTTAAGTTCTGAAATATGATTCCTTAAATATTCTTATAGACCCTGGTCATTTATGGTTTTATTAGACTGAATCTCTACAATTGTTGGTTCTAATAAACACAGTACATTTTACACTGGATGTGTGTAGTCAGATCGCCCTGCCAAAGTGTCTCCCAGTTTGTTCTTCAGTCAACATGGTGTGAGAGTACCTAGGACCCTGCTCCCTTCTCGAGCTCTGTGGTGGGATGCAGGGTAGAAGCTGTGGTTCTGAGATGGAAGTTGGACCCTATACCAGTTTCCTTGGGCCACTATAAAAAGAACTACAAACTAGGTGGCTTAAAACAACAGAAGTCTATTCTCTTACATGGAGGCCCATATCGAAAATAAATGTTGTAGCAAGGCTATCACCAGAAGATAGCTGGCAATTCTCGGCATTCCTTGGTTGATAGACAAATCCCTCTAAACTTTGCCTCCATCGTCACAGGCATTCTCCTTCTGTGCCTCTGTCTCAAGTATCCCTCTCCCTCCTTTCACGAGGACATCAGTCAGTGGACTTATGGCCCACCTGAAATCCAGGATGGTCTCCTCTGGAGATCTGTAACTTGACCACATCTGCCAAGATGCTATTATTTCCAAATAAGGTCACATCTGAGGTTCCTGATGGACATGACTTTTTGGGTGACACTAACCCACTATGGACCGACCCATCTTTTGCTTACAGATGTTCTGGATCTCTGATTGCTGTTCTGCTACAGACTAAGGCTTTGACTTTGGAGCTTTTCCATAGCCTTCCTGATCTTTAGTTAAAGAAGGTATCGTGTCTGGTCTGCCTCACTTACTCAGTCTTTCACTCACTATGTTTACGTTGAGCTCCTTTCAGACATTTTCCTTGCCACCTCTGGTCATGTGATCGTGTGATGTCTCGGGGTGAAGAATAGAGGAGTCAGGGTGATGCCAGCAAGACGGTGGTACAGGAAGTCCCAACCCTCATTCTCCAACAGAGACACTAAATTAACAACAGTATATGGACCAATATACCTCCAGGAGGACTCCAGAAACTGGCTGTGAAGTTGCAGTACCCTAGCTGAGTGCAAATCTAAGAACAGACATATTGAAAAGGGTAAGAAGAGCTGTTCACTGTATCCATGATCAGCCCTTCCCAACACCACCACAGCTTTTCCTGGGAGTGGGAACAGGCGAAGCGTGGGCTGTGCATCCGTCTTTCCAGCTTTTGGAGGGCTGCCTGAGGGACTGGTTTCTGTGTCTGCTGACTTGGAGGGCTAACAGAACCAACAGCTTGGATATCTTGGGGCTTCCAAAAGCAAGGAAGAGTGGGAGAAGCTTTCTGCAGCACCAGAGAGCCTGAAGGGCCACAGACAGAGGCCAGAGCAGCTTGGTGTGATCAGAGGGAGGCACCATGTAGCTCCAGGGAAAATCCGGGGCAAATCACCACTGAAATTGAAACCAGGCAAAGGGAGAAATAAAGTGGGAGAAACCCATTTATTGCTTACAAGCAGTTGTCCACTTCTGCTCTCCTGTGTCTCTCAGGACCCAGCTGCAGAAAAAGGGGTACCACCCAATCTCTACGGTCCAGATATGCTCTGGCTTGTCCTTGTGATTACCTGTTGAGATGGAGATGGGCTACTTCTCTCCACCCCTTGGAAACACCTATTGATGTGGAGATGCACTAAGGCCAGGCAAGAGATTCTGGAAATATGGCAATTTTACCCACACACCCAAATTTACTAGATTCTCCCTGAGGAAGAGAGAACAGCAGAACATGAGTCTGCTGTTCTGACTTTTGGGAGACCTGCCCAAGGGACTGTTATCTGTCTTCCCTGATTTGGGAAGCCAATGGCATACTTTGGACGCCTTGGGGCCTCTGAGAACAGGAAAGCCTGGGTGGAGTGCTGTGGTAGTGCCGGAGAATCTGAAGTACCACAGGCAGACACCAGGGGGAACAAGAGATTGCACGCTCCTGAAAAAGAAACTAGCACACCTCTCTAATTGGGAAATTACATGGCAAGTCCAGAGAAGTTGCATTCTACACAAAGGTCCTAGAGGCCCCCAAATCTCTAGATGGGCTAATTGGTGGAAGTCTTCCCCTGTATGAAGCCAGTCCATAAGGACTGGAAAAGAGGGTTGTTTTTTTAAAATGCATAAAACTGAGGAATAATCACAAGCACAGGAACAAACAGAGAATGATGTTCCAATCAAGGAACAAAAGATAAAAATCTCCAGAAACCAAACCAAAGAAATGAAGATCTGTGAATTACAAATAATGCAAATAATTCAAAATAATTGTGCTAGAAAAGCTCAGTGTTCTGCAAGAGAGTAGAGATAGACAAAAAACATCAGGGAAGAAATGCATGAACAAAATGAGAGTATCAACAGAGATAGAAACTATAACAAAGAACCAAACAGAAATTCTGTAATAGAAGAGAACAATAGCCGAATCGAAAAATTCACTAGAGGGTTAGGAGATTTCAATACCCAACTTTCAATAATGGATAGATCAACCAGACAGGAGGTAAATAAGGAAACAAAGGACTTACCCAACCCTTAGACCAATTGGGACCTAACAGACACAGGATACACCTGTGGGAAATGATACTCTTTTATCAATAAATGGTGTTGGGAAAACCGAATATCCACATGCTAAAGAATGAAATTGGATTCCATTTCCTACAAAATTGAACAAAAATGAATTAAAGACAAACATAAGACCCGAAAACATAAAACTACTAGAAGAAAACAGGAAAAAGTTTTTTGACCTTGGTCTGGTTGATGGTTTCCTTAGACATGACACCAAAAGCACAGGCAGCAAGGGAAAAGCCAACGAGCGGAGATGCATCAGACTGAAAAGTTTCTGCACTGCAAAGGGAGCTGAGAGCAGAGTGAAAAGACAACCTACAGAAAGGAAGAAAATACTTGCAAGCCCTACATGTGATAAGGGGTTAATATCCAAAATGTGTAAGCAACTCCTACAACTCAATAGCAAAAACAAAACAGATAACCCAACTGAAACATAAGCAAAGGGCCAGAATAAATATCTCTCAAAAGAAGACATAGAAAAGGACAATAGGCACATGAAAAGGTGCTCCACACCACTAATCATCAGGGAAATGCCAATCAAACCACAGTGACGCATCACGTCACCCCGGTCAGAATGGCTACTACCAAAGAGCCAGAAGATGGAAAGGATATAGAGGAAAGAAAATACTTATACACTGTTGGTGGGAATGTAAATTGGTTCAGCCACTATGGAAAATAGTATGGAGGTTCCTCAAAAAAGTGAAACTATCATATATGATCCAGCAATTCCACTTCTGGGTATTTATCCAAAGGAATTGAAAATCACTATCTCAAAGAGTTATCTGTACCCATCTTTCCAGGTGGGGCAGGCCTTCTTTAATTTCATCTGAAGATAATTGTGATCTGACTACAAGCATTTTTAGGGGATGGCCATTTGAGGTCAAGATCAGTTACTGTGGACAAGGAATTTCTAATTCATAAGTAGGGGTCAGAGGGAAATCTTTTTTATTTTAAAGCCTATAGCTGCTCCAGCCTGTTTGTGGTTGTTGTTTACCTGATAAACCTTTTCCCATATTTTACTTTCAATCTGTTTGTGTCTTTAAATCTAAAGTGTATATTCTTTAGGCAGCATAGAGTTGAATCTGGTTTTTTAAATCCAATCTGACAATCTTTGCTTTTTGTTTTGATTGTTTACTCCATTTGCTTTTAATTTTATTATTGATATACTTGGATTTACCCATGACATTTTTTGTTTGTTTGTATTTTGTCTCATATCTTTTTTGTTCCTCTATTTCTCCCTAATTGCTTTCTTTTGCATTGTTTGGATATTTTCTAATATAACTTTTTTAACTTCTTTGATAAGGTTTTCACTATATATTTTTTAGTTATGTCTTTAGTGGCTACTCTAGGGCTTACTATATGTGTCTTATCAGAATGCGCTTCAGATATTGCACTAACTTAATGTCGGTGAGATATAGAAACACAAATCCTACGTAGTTCTCTTCCCAGTTCTCCCTTTCTGTGGTATTATTCTTATACATATTGCATGTATAAATTTTACTACATTGACACTGTATTGTTATAATTATGACTATATAATGTTATGTTTTTTAAAGAATCTGAGAGAAGGAGACCAAGCATACATTTATCAATTTTGTTAGGGAACCTTCTATTTATCCTTTCTGCTTATCTCATTTGTTCTTGTAAATTGAAGTTACCATCTGGAGTCATGTCCTCTTGCTGTCACTCACCTCTGTTAAAATAAAAAGCAAACAGAGACTAGCCTTTAAAAGCCCCTGAGCAGACAAAACCAGTTTACTCATATGAACAAAGCTTAATTTGTTATCTTGCAAGACTAACTTGATCTGGGTCATTTCTTGCTTATGCCTTAGATAGGAATCATAAGCAAAACTTAAACTGTTTCCAAGGTTGATGTGGGGTAACCACTGGCCAACCGATTCTATGCTGTAACCAATCACTGTGAAGAATGAACAGTCACTGCTTTCTCACTATTCAAACTGCTTTGTAACAATATACCCATGAGCTTCTTTCCATATTTTGCTTTGAGTGCTTCTAGTTTGCATATTGTCTTTTTGGTGTGTGCACAATAATTTTTTACTACTTCAGTAATTTAGATCCATTGTTTTACTTCTGCTATTTCTGAATCTGTGACACCTCCTTGGCAAGCATGTAACATTTTAATATATTATAGGATGAAGAATATTTATATACATATTGAGGGTTTTTTTATTAAGGTATTATTGATATACACTCTTATGAGGTTCCACATGAAAAAACAATGTGGTTACTACATTTACCCATATTAACAAGTCCCTACCCATACCCCAATGCAGTCACTGTCCATCAGTGTAGTAAGATGCCACAGATTCACTGTTTGCCTTCTCTGTGCTACACTGTTTTCCCCGTGACCCCCCCACACCATGTGTACTAAACATAATACCCCTCAATCCCCTTCTCCCACTCTCCCCACCTGCCCTCCCACACCCCTCCCCTTTGGATATCACTAGTTCCTTCCTGGAGTCTGTGAGTCTGCTGCTATTTTGTTCCTTTAGTTTTGCTACATTGTTATACTCCACAAATGAGGGAAATCATTTGGCACTTGTCTTTCTCCGCCTGGCTTATTTCACTGAGCATAATATCCTCCAGCTCCATCCATGTTGTTGCAAATGGCAGGATTTGTTTCCTTCTTATGGCTGAATAGTATTCCGTTGTGTATATGTACCACCTCTTCTTTATCCATTCATCTATGATGGACACTTAGGTTGCTTCCATATCTTGGCTATTGTAAAAAGTGCTGCAATGAACATAGGGGTGCATATGTCTTTTTTAATCCAAGAAGTTGTATTCTTTGGGTAAATTCCAAGGAGTGGGATTCCCAGGTCAAATGGTATTTCTCTTTTTGGTTTTTTGAGGAACCTCCATATTGCTTTCCACAATGGTTGAACTAGCTTACATTCCCACCAGGAGTGTAGGAGGGTTCCCCTTTCTCTGCATCCTCACCAGCATTTGTTGTTCATAGTCTTTTGGATGCTGGCCATCCTTACTGGTGTGAGGTGATATCTCATTGTGGTTTTAATTTGCATTTCCCTGATGATTGGTGATGTAGAGCATCTTTTCATGTGTCTGTTGGCCATCGGAATTTCTTCTTTGGAGAACTGTCTCTTCATATCCTCTGCCCATTTTTTAATTGGGTTATTTGCTTTTTGGGTATTGAGGTGTGTAAGTTCTTTATATATTTAGGATGTTAACCCCTTGTCAGATATGTCATTTACAAATATATTCTCCCATACTGTAGGATGCCTTTTTGTTCTGTTGATGGTGTCCTTTGCCATACAGAAACTTTTTAGTTTGATGTAGTCCCATGAGTTCATTTTTGCTTTTGTTTCCCTTGCTCGAGGAGATGCATTCAGGAAGAAGTTGCTCATGCTTATTATATTCAGGAGATTTTTGCCTATGTTGTCTTCTAAGAGTTTTATGGTTTCATGACTTACATTCAGGTCCTTGATCCATTTCGAGTTTACTTTTGTGTATGGGATTAAACAATAATCCAGTTTCATTCTCTTGCATGTAACTGTCCAGTTTTGCCAACACCAGTTGTTGAAGAGGCTGTCATTTCCCCATTGTATGTCCATGGCTTCTTTATCATATATTAATTGATCATATATGCTTGGGTTTATATCAGGATTCTCTAGTCTGTTCCATTGGTCTATGGGTCTGTTCTTGTGCCAGTACCAAATTGTCTTGAGTACTGTGACTTTGTAGTAGAGCTTGAAGTTGGGGAACATAATCCCCCCAGCTTTATTCTTCCTTCTCAGAATTGCTTTGGCTATTCGAGGTCTTTTGTGGTTTCATATGAATTTTAGAATGATTTTCTCTAGATTGTTGAAAAATGCTGTTAGTATTTTGATAGGAATTGCATTGAATCTGTAGATTGCTTTAGGCAGAATGGCCATTTTGGCAATATTAATTCTTCCTATCCATGAGCACAGGATGTGTTTCCATTTATTGTTATCTTCTTTAATTTCTCTCATGAGTGTCTTGTAGTTTTCAGAGTATAGGTCTTTTACTTCCTTGGTTAGGTTTATTCCTAGGTATTTTGTTCTTTTTGATGCAACTGTGAATGAAATTGTTTTCCTGATTTCTCTCTCTGCTAGTTCATTGTTAGTGTATAGGAATGCCACAGATTTCTGCGTATTAATTTTGTATCCTGCAACTTTGCTGAATTCAGATATTAGATGTAGTAGTTTTGGAGTGGATTCTTTAGGGTTTTTTATGCATAATATCATGTCATCTGTGAACTGGGACAGTTACTTCTTGCTTGCCAATCTGGATGCCTTTTGTTTCTCTGTGTTGTCTGATTGCTGTGGCTAGGACCTCCAGTACTATGTTGAATAGAATATATGTATTGTTTTATACAATTGCACTTTAAAGAAGTTAAAATGAAAGGAGAATATTGTGCATTTGTACTTTATAATTACATAATTACCTTTACTTTCGCTCCTTTCTTTTTCTTGGAGATTTGAATAAACATCAGGGATCATCTGCTCTTGGCTTGAAGAACTTCCTTTAGAATTTCTTTTTTTTTTAATATAATTTATTTTATTATCATTAATTTACAATTACATGTGCAATATTACGATTATTAAACTACCCCTTCATCAGGTCCCCCCCACCAACCCCATTACAGTCACTGTCCATCAGCGTAGTGAGATGTTACAGAATCACTACTTGTCTTCTCTGAGTTGTACTGCCCTCCCCGTGCCCCCCCAACATTACATCTGCTAATCGTAATGCCCCTTTTTCCCTCTTATCCCTCCCTTCCCACCCATTTTCCCCAGTCCCTTTCCCTTTGGTAACTATTAGTCCGTTCTTGGGTTCTGTGAGTCTGCTGCTGTTTTGTTCCTTCAGTTTTTTTCTTTGTTCTTATACTCCACATATGAGTGAAATCATTTGATACTTGTCTTTTTCGGCTTGGCTTATTTCACTGAGCATAATACCCTCTAGCTCCATCCATGTTGTTGCAAATGGTAGGATTTGTTTTCTTCTTATGGCTGAATAATATTCCATTGTGTATATGTACCACATCTTCTTTATCCATTCATCTACTGATGGACACTTAGGTTGCTTCCATTTCTTGGCTATTGTAAATAGTGCTGCAATAAACATAGGGGTGCATCTGTCTTTTTCAAACTGGGCTGCTGCATTCTTAGGGTAAATTCCTAGGAGTGGAATTCCTGGGTCAAATGGTATTTCTATTTTGAGTTTTTTGAGGAACCTCCATACTGCTTTCCACAATGGTTGAACTGATTTGCAGTCCCACCAGCAGTGTAGGAGGGTTCCCTTTTCTCCACATCCTCGCCAACATTTGTTGTTGTTTGTGTTTTGGATGTTGGCCATCCTCACTGGTGTGAGGTGATATCTCATTGTGGTTTTAATCTGCATTTCTCTGATGATTAGCGATGTGGAGCATCTTTTCATGTGCCTGTTGGCCATCTGAATTTCTTCTTTAGAGAAGTGTCTATTCATGTCCTCTGCCTATTTCTTAATTGGATTATTTGCTTTCTGTTTGTTAAGGTGCATGAGTTCTTTATATATTTTGGATGTCAACCCTTTATCAGATACGTTTTTTATGAATATATTCTCCCATACTGTAGGATGTCTTTTTGTTCTACTGATGGTGTCCTTTGCTGTACAGAAGCTTTTCAGCTTGATATAGTCCCACTTGTTCATTTTTGCTTTTGTTTCCCTTGCCCGGGGAGATATGTTCATGAAGAAGTTGCTTATGTTTATGTCCAAGAGATTTTTGCCTATGTTTTTTTCTAAGAGTTTTATGGTTTCATGACTTACATTCAGGTCTTTGATCCACCTTGAGTTTACCTTTGTGTATGGGGCTAGACAGTAGTCCAGTTTCATTCTCTTACATGTAGCTGTCCAGTTTTTCCAACACCAGCTGCTGAAGAGGCTGTCATCTCCCCATTGTATATCCAAGGCACTTTTATCAAATATTAATTGACTGTATATGTTTGGGTTAATGTTTGGATTTTCTATTCTGTTCCACTGGTCGGTGGGTCTGTTTCTGTGCCAATACTAAATTGTCTTGATTACTGTGGCTTTGTAGTAGAGCTTGAAGTCAGGGAGTGTAATTCCCCCTGTTTTATTCCTCCTTCTCAAGATTGATTTGGCTATTCGGGGTCTTTTGTGGTGCCATATGAATTTTAGAATTATTTGTTCCGGTTCATTGAAGAAAGCTGTTGGTAGTTTGATAGGGATTGCATTGAATCTGTAGATTGCTTTAGGTAGTATAGCCATTTTGACAATATTTATTCTTCCTAGCCAAGAGCATGGGATGCATTTCCATTTGTTAGTGTCCTCTTTAATTTCTCTTAGGAGTGTCTTGTAGTTTTCAGAGTACAGGTCTTTCACTTCCTTCGTTAGGTTTATTCCTAGGTATTTTATTCTTTTTGATGCAATTGTGAATGGAATTGTTTTTCTGATTTCTCTTTCTGTTAGTTCATCATTAGTGTATAGGAAAGCAACAGATTTCTGTGTGTTAATTTTGTATCCTGCAACTTTGCTGAATTCAGATATTAGTTCTAGTAGTTTTGGAATGGAGTCTTTAGGGTTTTTTATGTACAGTATCATGTCATCTGCAAATAGTGACAATTTGACTTCTTCTTTACCAATCTGGATGCCTTGTATGTCTTTGTTTTGTCTGATTGCTGTGGCTAGGACCTCCAGTACTATGTTGAATAACAGTGGAGAGAGTGGGCATCCCTGTCTTGTTCCCGATCTTAGATGAAAAGCTTTCAGCGTCTCGCCGTTAAGTATGATGTTAGCTGTGGGTTTGTCATATATAGCCTTTATGATGTTGAGGTACCTGCCCTCTATACCCATTTTGTTGAGAGTTTTAATCAGGAATGGATGCTGAATTTTGTCAAATGCTTTTTCTGCATCTATGGAGATGATCATGTGGTTTTTGTTCTTCTTTTTGTTGATGTGGTGGATGATGTTGATGGATTTTCGAATGTTGTACCATCCTTGCATCCCTGGGATGAATCCCACTTGATCATGGTGTATGATCCTCTTGATGTATTTTTGAATTCGGTTTGCTAATATTTTGTTGAGTATTTTTGCATCTACGTTCATCAGGGATATTGGTCTGTAATTTTCTTTTTTGGTGAGGTCTTTGCCCGGTTTGGGTATTAGAGTGATGCTGGCTTCATAGAATGAGTTTGGAAGTATTCCCTCCTCTTCTATTTTTTGGAAAACTTTAAGGAGAATCGGTGTTATTTACTTTTAGAATTTCTTATAACTTTAGTCTACTAGTAACAAATTCTCTCATTTTTGTTTATATGGGAATGTCTTATTTCACCTTCACTTTTGAAAGATAGTTTTGTTAGATACAGGGTTTGTGGTTGACAGTTGTTTTCTTTGAGCTCTTCAAATGTAACTTCATGCTTTCTGGTTGCTATTGTTTCTGGGGAAGAAGTTAGCAGTTAATCATATTGGGGGTTCCATTGTCAGTAATGTGTTTTTTTTTCCCCCCTTTTGCTGCTTTCAAGACTTTTTCCCTGTCTTTGGCTTTGAATATGTTTACTGTGGTGTCTGTAGAGCTCTTTCCATTTATCCTGCTTGGAGTTTGTTGAGTCTGCTATACGTGTTTGTTTTTTTTGTTCAAGAAATCTGAAGGGTTTTAGCTATTATTCCTCAAATACTTTTTTCATCTCCTTTCTCTTTCCCCTCTCCTCTGGTACTCCCATTATGTTTATGCTGATGCATTTAAGCGTCCCATATTTTTGTGAGGGTTTATTCATTTTTCTTCATTCCTTTTATTCCTTGCTGTTTTTAGGACTGCAGTGTCTATGAATCAGCTTTCAAGTTTACAAATCCTTTATTCTGCCAGTTTTACTATTGAGCTCCCCTAGTGAATTTTTTATTTGTTATTATCCTTTCAATTCCAGACTGTTTGGTTCTTTAAACAATACAATTTCTATCTCTTTGTTTATGTTCTCTATTTGATGCAGCACTGTTATCATGCCTTTCTTTACATCTTGAACATATTTATAATGGCTCCTTGAAGGCTGTTATCTGTTAAAACCAACATCTGGTCTCATTCACTGGCAATTTCTGTGCCTGCTTTTTTTCTGGCATATGGGTCATATTTTCCAGTTTCTTTGCATGTCTCGTAATTTTTTTGTTGGACACTGAACGTTTTGGGTAGTACATTGTAACAACTCTAGATACTGGTTCTCTGCCTGGGCTTGTTATCATTATTTACTTGGTGCTTTGTTTAATGGCTAGCTGGATTTTTCTGGTGGCGTCTATTTCTAGCCCTGTGTCCTTAAGCCGTGGTGCCGCTCCTCAGAGGACATAGTCTTGGACATGCACGCTCACAGTCGCCTTGGAATGACACTGGTTTGGGCAGCGTTTTCTTAGACTGTTTTGCTGACTACATCAGCTCTTAAAGCCTATTAATTATGCACTGATTCTTCTATGTTTCAACATTACCTGGGGACATAAATTGCTCCACAGACAAAACCCTTCAAATTCCCACTCCTTTGAAGGGCTATTTCTAGAGGGCAGTGTTGGAAATCTCTTCCGACCCCAAGGGAACTCCTCCCTGCTGTCTCCTTCCCTGTTCTTCGGGCAAACCAGCTAGCCTGCAGTTTAGCTTATAAATCCAGGGATTCTACCAATCTCCTTCCAGTTTCTTTTCACCACCTCCTCCATTGCTGAGAACCCCCTTAGGATTGAACTTCTCTACTTTCTATCGTAAGGGAAGTCATTTCCCCTGGGGAAACATTAGGCGTTATCTGCCTTATGGCCTGGTTATTCCCCCTGCCAGCATCTGGATCTAGGGTGAAGACAATGGTCCACTTCTCTCTGAGTGATGTCTCCACAAGCAATGCTTAACACTCAGTGGAGAGGCTGGGCAGTAGACTAAGGTCTTCCTGGCTTGTCTCTCCAAGCGTGGATGTACTGCCTTTCAAGCTCAGACAATGGCAATCAGAGCCTGAGTAGCCTTGGTGGCACTGAAGCCAAGGTAGAGCTTCTGTTCCCCCCTGGGACTTGGGGGAAGAAGGGAACCCACACCTGTTATAGTAAGTGGCTCTGGAAATGAGATTCCCCCACCCCCCAGGGTTTGTTCTTTCTGTTTGTCTCAGGTTGTAGTTGTTTGTTTAGTGACTTTTCTAAGTTATTTTTTGTAGACTGTATTTTATTGTCACATGTGGCCAATGAAGTCTCTTTTCCATTAGCTGAATTGTCAGCTAACGATTTAACATTTATTTCCTTGAATTCCTGTATCCAACAACAACAACAAAAAATCACTTGGCCAAATCTTGAAAATTAGTCAAGAGTGAGGACTTAGGGACTTTTCTGAACTTTTCTGAGCATGTGCCTAACCCTGGGTATGACATGGCCTTTTGAATTCTCAGACATATGTGCAAGCTTTTCAAAGCCCTTATTTTCCAGCTGCGTCCGATTCCCCAGGAAGTGAGCATGCTACACGCTATAACACACACAGAATCTCAGCTGCATAGACTCAGGTCATTTCCCATGTGTTTAACAGAGCTATGTGCTTGATTAATTCTGTACAAGATGTGTGTGTGCTACCCTGTGATGGATGCTGTGTGTGGCATACACTGCTTTTCTTGGTGACATGTTGAAAATCTCTGTTTAGCTGAACTCGGTACATGATAATTCTGTGTAGAGCTGTCTCTGTCCAGCATTGTTTATCACTGTGTGGGGGGCATGTACTCTTTTCTGTGGTGACATAAATTGAAACCGTGTTTAACTGAGCTAGGGTATCATTGTTTCTGTATAGCGATGTCTTTGTGTACACTGCCAAGCACTGTGGGATACAGGACTCCTTTCTTTTTTTTTATATACTTTATTTTATTATCATTAATCTACAATTACATGTGCAATATTATGGTTCTTAAACTACCCCTTCATCAGGTCCCTCCCACCAACCCCATTACAGTCACTGTCCATCAGCGTAGTGAGATGCTATAGAATCACTACTTGTCTTCTCTGAGTTGTACTGCCCTCCCCGTGCCCCCCCAACATTACATCTGCTAATCGTAATGCCCCTTTTTCCCTCTTATCCCTCCCTTCCACCCATTTTCCCCAGTCCCTTTCTCTTTGGTAACTATTAGTCCGTTCTTGGGTTCTGTGAGTCTGCTGCTGTTTTGTTCCTTCAGTATTTCTTCTTTGTTCTTATACTCCACATATGAGTGAAATCATTTGATACTTGTCTTTTTCGGCTTGGCTTATTTCACTGAGCATAATACCCTCTAGCTCCATCCATGTTGTTGCAAATGGTAGGATTTGTTTTCTTCTTATGGCTGAATAATATTCCATTGTGTATATGTACCACATCTTCTTTATCCATTCATCTACTGATGGACACTTAGGTTGCTTCCATTTCTTGGCTATTGTAAATAGTGCTGCAATAAACATAGGGGTGCATCTGTCTTTTTCAAATTGGGCTGCTGCATTCTTAGGGTAAATTCCTAGGAGTGGAATTCCTGGGTCAAATGGTATTTCTATTTTGAGTTTTTTGAGGAACCTCCATACTGCTTTCCACAATGGTTGAACTAATTTGCAGTCCCACCAGCAGTGTAGGAGGGTTCCCTTTTCTCCACATCCTCGCCAACATTTGTTGTTGTTTGTGTTTTGGATGTTGGCCATCCTCACTGGTGTGAGGTGATATCTCATTGTGGTTTTAATCTGCATTTCTCTGATGATTAGCGATGTGGAGCATCTTTTCATGTGCCTGTTGGCCATCTGAATTTCTTCTTTGGAGAAGTGTCTATTCATGTCCTCTGCCCATTTCTTAATTGGATTATTTGCTTTCTGTTTGTTAAGGTGCATGAGTTCTTTATATATTTTGGATGTCAACCCTTTATCAGATACGTTTTTTATGACTATATTCTCCCATACTGTAGGATGTCTTTTTGTTCTACTGATGGTGTCCTTTGCTGTACAGAAGCTTTTCAGCTTGATATAGTCCCACTTGTTCATTTTTGCTTTTGTTTCCCTTGCCCGGGGAGATATGTTCATGAAGAAGTTGCTCAAGTTTATGTCCAAGAGATTTTTGCCTATGTTTTTTTCTAAGAGTTTTATGGTTTCATGACTTACATTCAGGTCTTTGATCCACCTTGAGTTTACCTTTGTGTATGGGGCTAGACAGTAGTCCAGTTTCATTCTCTTACATGTAGCTGTCCAGTTTTTCCAACACCAGCTGCTGAAGAGGCTGTCATCTCCCCATTGTATATCCAAGGCACTTTTATCAAATATTAATTGACTGTATATGTTTGGGTTAATGTTTGGATTTTCTATTCTGTTCCACTGGTCTGTGGGTCTGTTTTTGTGCCAATACCAAATTGTCTTGATTACTGTGGCTTTGTAGTAGAGCTTGAAGTCAGGGAGTGTAATTCCCCCTGTTTTATTCCTCCTTCTCAGGATTGATTTGGCTATTCGGGGTCTTTTGTGGTTCCATATGAATTTTAGAATTATTTGTTCCAGTTCATTGAAGAAAGCTGTTGGTAGTTTGATAGGGATTGCATTGAATCTGTAGATTGCTTTAGGTAGTATAGCCATTTTGACAATATTTATTCTTCCTAGCCAAGAGCATGGGATGCATTTCCATTTGTTAGTGTCCTCTTTAATTTCTCTTAGGAGTGTCTTGTAGTTTTCAGAGTACAGGTCTTTCACTTCCTTCGTTAGGTTTATTCCTAGGTATTTTATTCTTTTGATGCAATTGTGAATGGAATTGTTTTTCTGATTTCTCTTTCTGTTAGTTCATCATTAGTGTATAGGAAAGCAACAGATTTCTGTGTGTTAATTTTGTATCCTGCAACTTTGCTGAATTCAGATATTAGTTCTAGTAGTTTTGGAATGGAATCTTTAGGGTTTTTTATGTACAGTATCATGTCATCTGCAAATAGTGACAATTTGACTTCTTCTTTACCAATCTGGATGCCTTGTATGTCTTTGTTTTGTCTGATTGCTGTGGCTAGGACCTCCAGTACTATGTTGAATAACAGTGGAGAGAGTGGGCATCCCTGTCTTGTTCCCGATCTTAGATGAAAAGCTTTCAGCGTCTCGCCATTAAGTATGATGTTAGCTGTGGGTTTGTCATATATAGCCTTTATGATGTTGAGGTACTTGCCGTCTATACCCATTTTGTTGAGAGTTTTAATCAGGAATGGATGCTGAATTTTGTCAAATGCTTTTTCAGCATCTATGGGGATGATCATGTGGTTTTTGTTCTTCTTTTTGTTGATGTGGTGGATGATGTTGATGGATTTTCGAATGTTGTACCATCCTTGCATCCCTGGGATGAATCCCACTTGATCATGGTGTATGATCCTCTTGATGTATTTTTGAATTCGGTTTGCTAATATTTTGTTGAGTATTTTTGCATCTACGTTCATCAGGGATATTGGTCTGTAATTTTCTTTTTTGGTGAGGTCTTTGCCCGGTTTTGGTATTAGAGTGATGCTGGCTTCATAGAATGAGTTTGGAAGTATTCCCTCCTCTTCTATTTTTTGGAAAACTAAGGAGAATCGGTGTTATTTCTTCTCTATATGTCTGGTAGAATTCAGAGGTGAATCCATCAGGCCCGGGGGTTTTGTTCTTGGGTAGTTTTTTGATTACCAATTCGATTTCGTCACTGGTGATTGGTCTGTTTAGTTTTTCTGTTTCTTGCTTGGTCAGTCTCAGGACTCCTTTCTTTTATGACATACATTGAAAATCTAGTTAAAAGAGCTAGGTATCTGATTGACTGATCAAAGTCAAGTCTCTGGAAATTCTGTGTGTACCTATGTCTGGTGTATATATTCCTTTCCACTGTGACACATGTTGAAACTCTGTGATGTGTGATTAAATCATTACAGGGCCATTCATGGGGACCAGTTTGATTGCACTATATGTTGTACACATCTATTTATAGTCATATATGTGACACTCTATGTTTACAGTCCTGGGTGCTAGACTGATACCATACGGTGATGTCTCTGGGAGGCAGTGTGTTTACCACTGTGAGGCAGGTACTCCTTTCAGTTGTGACACGTGCTGGGACTGTTTAAAAGAGCTAGGTGAAGGGGTGAAGGGAAATCAGCTATGGGGATGACATGGTGAGCACTGTTCCATACGGTATGGTGCAGGACTCCTTTGTGAGGGACATATTTTGAAACCGTGTTTAAAAGAACCTGATGAATGACTGATTTCTGTGAATCACTGTGTAGTGCAAGATTCCTATGTTGAACCTCTTTATTTACAGAATAATAAGGGTGTGACTGTTTTATGGTGATGTCTCTGTGAAACGTTTTCTTTGGCAGTGTGTCATACCCATACTCCTTTTTTAGGAATGTATATTGAAACTGCATTAAACAGGAAGTGGGTGATTTTTTTCAGTGAAGTGACATCTTCGGAAACGTTGTTGAACACTGTCGTGCAGGTACACTTTCTTTAGTGACTTACGTGGAGACGCCATGTTTTATGGGGCCGCGTGCATGATTGTATAGTTATGCCTGATGTGAAAAACAGTGTGTTTAGCACGTGTGGTGCATGGTATTCTTTTTTTAGTGACATGTGGTTAAATCCATGTTTAACAGAGCTAAATGCATGGTTTAGTGAATATTATAATATCTGTGTCTAGCACTGTGTTTGCATGCATTTCTTTTGACATATGTTGAAAACCTATGTTTAGCAGAAATAGTTATATAATTAATTTAATAACAAGTTCGGTGTATGATTTAGTATAATGATGTCACTTTGTAACACTGTGCTTAGCACTGTGTTATGTATATACTGGTTTCTTCATTGATTAAAAAATGTGGAACTCTCCCTTTAACAGAGCTAGGTGAGCAACTGATTCAATATGGTGGCAGCTCTGAAAATTTGTTAGTGCTGGTTCACGAATGTACTCATTTATTTGGTATCAGATGTTGAACCTCTGTGATACCAGAGATAACGTGCACATTTTTTGATTCAGTAAAGTGATGTCTCTGCCAACCATTGTGTTTAGGTTTCTGTGAATAATGCATTCATGTTTTAGTGACATATGTTAAGAATTTGTGGTTAATAGACCTGAGTGCATGATTGATTCACCATAGTACTCTGTGCATTACTTTGTCTGGCACTGTGTGGTACCTGCATGCATTTCTTTATTGACAAATTGAAATTGCATTCAACAGAGCTAGGTGGGTGATTCACTTAGAATAGTGATATCTCTGGGTGATTTTTGTCTAGCACAGTGTCATGCATGTATTATTTATTTAGTGGCATATTTTTAAACTTTTGAAAGACAGAAAGACACTATAAATCAAAATCTCTGATGAATATTAATGCAAAAATCCTCAACAAGTTACTAGTGAATGGACTCCAACAGCATGTTAAAAGGATTACACACTATGACCAAGTGGGATTTATTTCTGGAATATAAGGAAGGTTCAACATGTGAAAATCAATCAACGAAATAGATCACATTAATGGAATGAAGAAGAAACACATGGTCACAATTTAGGCAGAAAAAGTATTTGACAAGATTCAGCACCATTCATGATAAAAACACTCAACATGCTAGGAATAGAAGGATAATTACCTCAAAACATAATAAAGGCCATACATGAAAAACTCACAGCTAGCTTCATATTCAGTGGTGAAAACTGAAAGCTTTTCCCCTAAGATCAGAAATATGACAAGGATGTCTGCTTTCACCACTTCTATTCAACATAGTATTAGAAGTCTAGCTAGAGCAATTAGGTAAGAAAAGGAAATTAAAAGTATCCCAACTGGAAAGGAAGAAGTATAATGATTTTTAATCTCAGATGACACGCTTATATGAAGAAAGTCTTTACTTTTCCACAAAAAGACACTCCTAGAACTATTAGCCAGAATCAACAAAGTTGCAGGACCCAGAACAACACATAAGAATCAGTTGCATTTCTATAACTAACAGTGAGCGATCTGGAATGGCAATTAAGAAAACAATTCCATTTACAATAGCATCAAAAATAATAAAGTACTTAGGAATAAACTTAACCAAGGAGGTAAAAGAATATATATTGAAAACAACAAAAAGCTGCTAAAAGATATCAAAGACAAGAATAAGTGGAAAGACGTCCTATGTTCATGGATTGGAAGAGTTAATATTGTTTAGATGTAAATACTATCCACAGCAAACTATAGATTCAATGCAATTCCTGCCAAAATCTAAGTGACATTTTTTGCAGAAATGTAAAAACCCACCCTAAATTTAATATGGAATCTCAAGGACCCCAAATAACCCAAGAACCCTTGAAGGAAAAGAACAAAGTTGGGACTCACACTTCTTGATTTCAAAATTTACTACAATGCTACAGTAAATCAAACAGTATGATAATAGCATAAAGACATATAAAATTTTCAATAGAATACAATAGAAAGCACAAAAATATACTTTCAAAATATACAGCCAAGTGATTTTTGACAAGAGTGTCAAGACCATTCACTGGGGAACGGACAGTCTTTTAACAAATGCTGCTGAGACGATTGGATATCCACATGCAAAGCAATGGAGTTGGATATTTACCTTATATCATATACAAAGATTAATGCAAAATAGATTTAAAAACCTAAACATAATAACAAAAACTATAAAAATCTCAGAAGAAAACAAAAGGGGAAAGCTTCACAATATTGGATTTGGCAATCATTTCTTGGATATGACACCACAAGCACAGACAACAAAAGAAAAAATAGGTAAATTGAACTTCATCAAAAGTTAAAGCTTTTGCGCATCAAAAAGCACCATCAACAGAGTGAAAGGCAACCCACAGAACGAGAAAAAAATATTTGCAAGTCATATATCAGACAAGAGGTTAATATCCAGAATACATAATGACTCTTAAAATTCAACAACAAAAATTTTAAAATGGGCAAAATATTTGAATAGTAATTTCTCCAAAGAAGATATACAGATAGCCAATAAACACATAAAAGATGCTCAACATTGCTAACTATTGGGGAAATGCAAATCAAAACCATTTCATATCCATTAAGATGGCTATTATAAAAAACAAAAATAAAAATAACAAGTATTAGTGAGGATGTGGAGAAATTAGAACCTTTTTGCATTGCTGCTGGCATTTAAGAAAGAGCACCTGCTGTGGAAAACAGTATGGTGGTTCCTTGAAAGTTTAAACACAGAATTATCATATGATCACCCATTCCATTTCTACATATATACCCAAAAGAATTGAAAGCAGGGGTTTGAACAGATATTTGTACACTAATGCTCATAATAGCATTATTCACAATGGCTAAAAGGTGGAAACACCCCAAATGTCAATCAACAAATAAATGAATTTTTTAATGAGGAATATATATATAATAGATTATTAATCACCTTTTAAAAATAATGAAATTGCCATACATGCTCAGTATGAATAAATGTTAAAAACATATGCTAAGTGAAATAAGCTAGATGCAAAATGACCAATATTACATGATTCCACTTATATGAGGAAAATAGAACAGGCAAATCCACAGAGACATAAAATAGAATTATTGTTACCAGGCACACCAAAAGCAGAGGAAGGAGGATGGGAAGTTATTGTTTAGTAGATATTGGGAAGACGAAATGTTCTGGAGAGGGATGGTGATGATGGTTGCAGAACAATGTGAATGTACTTAATGCCATTGAACTATACACTGAAAAATAGTTAAAACGGTAAATTTTGTTATGTGTATTTTACAATAAAAAAATCTAGAATTCAGAGAGAACAGCAAGAGTCTATGGCATGTGAACAACAACTGGTTTCTTCTCCTCTCCCCTTTCTACCTCACCATGACTGGATACTGCACTCCAGGTGTGTGGCCAAGAATACAGAGCTCCTTCTTTCCTCAGCTTCCCATCACTGGTTACCTTATCTCATCGGGAGGGCGAGGCCACAATCATTTCTAACCCTCTCCAACTCCAAGTTGGCTGAATCCTTGGTGAGTCTGGCCGAGAGGTCAGTGGCTCTTTGTCCCCACAGCTCTCACAGTAGGACAGAGGCTCTACCTGAGGCGCAGCCGATCACCAATACTGGGGCCCTGATTCCCTTCCCTCCACTTTGCACATTGGGAAAGTTTTCATATCAAGAGAGGCAAGCAGAGAACACCAGAGGCTACACCTGCCCAAAACCCAGGGTAGTAGCCCAGAGATTTTGCACAGGGGAAGAAGCAGACCATAAGAAAAGAGAGCTCTGAAGCATTCCCTAAAGGAACTGACTATTTGAAACAGAGTATGTGGAGAAGTTCAACCATAAAAGCACTCTCAAAAATGATAGCTCCTCTTAATTTAGGGTAACAAGCTGAACCATAGACCAGCTGGCTCGCCAGAGAGAACCATGGAAAGAGACATCTAAGAAGAGCCCTCCTGGAGTCAGAACAAACCACAGAGACTGTCCTCAGAAATTGCTCCTGCCAGAATTTGATTGGATCAGACTGCTGAGCAATTTGTGCCCCGGGACATGGTCAAAAACAACAGAGCAAGCAGCTGGTAATCAGAGGGCCCTAAGGGCTGGGTGGAATACAAAGATGAGTCACACAGCTAAGCACAGAGATCAAGGGCACAGATAATGAGAGAGAGCCTGCTAACTATCATTCCAGGTGACTGTGCACACCACCGAGGCTGAACCCTCAAAGGAGTGACACCAAAGGCTGCACGCTGAGGGCAGAGGAGGGGACTGCATTGAGATAGACCAGCCAAGTCACAAAACAAATTATGCAGACAACAAAACAAGCCCCAGAAAAGAGGTAGGGAAATCAGTCTCCAGAGTTACTACAATACATTGCCTAAATTGTCCAGTTTTCATTAAGCTTGTTTTATTAACAAGACATGCAAAGAAACAAGAAAGTAACATCCTTACACAAGAAAAAAAAGCAGACAGCAGAAATGGCCTGTGAAAGGGACCAGATATCATATATAATGATGTAGGTAAAACTGCAGTATTTCCAGAATCTCTTGCCTGGCCTTAGTCCATCTCCATATCAGTAGGTGATTACAAGGGTTGGGGGAGCAGGAGTATATCTGGACTGGAGAGGTTAGGTGGGATCCCTTTTTACAGCTGGGTTGCGAGAGACACAGGTGAGCAGAAGTGGACAACTGCTTGTAAGCAATAAATGGGTTTCTCCCACTTTATTTCTTCCTTTGACTGATTTTGGCTTCAAAGGTAATTTGCCCCAGGCTAGAAACTTACTTTTCCTTCACCCCCCCCCCACCCGAGTTACAAATGAACACCTCAGGTAGCCATCATCCATATTTTCAATGGAAACTATGCTTAAAGAATTAAGCATGAGTACGACAGCATGAGGAACCCACTGGCCCACACCTCAGTGAAACTGGTGAAAATTTTAAAATGAAAAACAACCAACCATTCAAAGTCTATGAAATGATCCTAAGACCAAACAGTGAATAAAGAAATACCGATTCAAAAAGACTGAAAATTTGGTAAGCAATGTCAGAGTCTGTGGCATTTGAACCAAGACCACCCTGTCTTTTCCTCCCAGCTCAAGCCTCCACTCTGGACAGCTGCAGCCTAGAACACAGGGGTCTCTCTCCAGGATGAAGAACACCGTATCCCTCTCTTCCTAACTCCAGTTGGAGGGCTTTCTTTCCAGGAAGTGCAGGACTTTCTCACCCTGCCCCCAGCCACCTGTCGCTTCAAGTGAGTGCAGTCAAGAGTTGGAGGCTCCTTCTGCCCAGCCCCACTCATGGAATGAAGGCTTTACCCTGAGCATATTGTGCTGAGAATAATGGGGCCTCAAACATTCTTATCCCAGGCCATGAAATGGTGGTGACATGACAGGAGAAGGAAGCTAAAAAGACTTGTTTCCTGCTTTCTCCCACCTCCAATCAGCCCCTCGAGTGGGAGTGTCAGTGAGAGACAAGATTTCCATTGTCCCTACCCCTATCTCCAGAACCCAGACTCAGAGATTTTGTAGGGAGGGGGAACCAGTTATAAAATAGATAGTTCCTATTCTCTTCCCAAATAAACTAACTTCATTTGCACAAAGCATGGAGAAGTTCAAGCCAAAGCCTGCCCTCAAACACAGTGGAGTTTATGGGAAAAGGCATTTGGGAGGATATTCGTGGATTTAATGAAGATACAAGCTAAACTATAGGCTGGCTAGTTTTCAGGAGAGAAATGAGGAATAGTGGAAGTAGAAGGAGCCCTCCCGAGGTCAGAGCAAATATCAGACACTGACATCAGAAACTATTCTTTCAATGGAGCCAAAATTTGATTTGATTTGATTAGTCTGTAGAGCAGTTTATGCCCCCTGGAAAACAATAGAGCAATCCGCCAACAATTAGTAAATTTAACAGCTGGGCGTGGTCACGGGAAGAGGGGAAGAGAACCGTGTCAGTATCAGTTGTCTCAGAGTGACTGTGGGCCCCCCAAAAGGTGCATCTTTCTGAGAAGCAGCAGACAAGGTTTAACACTGTGTGTGTGGAAGGCAGGAGGCACAATAGGCTTCAGTAAAATAATTAAGCCCATCATTAAAAAATAAACAAACAAATGACAATAACAAGCTCCAGAGGAGGGGGGAGTAGTACCTAGGTTTGCTCCAATATATTATATAAAATTTCTAGCTTCCAACAACAAAAAAATTATGAGCCAAATAAACAAAGTATGACCTGTTAAAAAAAACAAAATTCAACCAAGTAAATTTGAAAATCGAATTGGCTTTATTAAGTGATTTATGAATCAGGCAAGGAGAGAGATGCTCCAAGGAATTGAACAAAAACAAAAAGGAGGGTTTTTTTTTTTTTTTAATAGGCAGAAGGTTGCAGCAAGGGAATTAGCAAAAGAAGAGAAAGGATTTTTTTCAGGCGAGATCACTTTCCCTTAAGGGGAAGATCAGGGAAGTCTTATCATGCAGATTACTTCATGGATGGAGAGAGCCCGTGTGACAGATGACCAGAAAATTCCCGGTTGACTGTTAAAAGGTCACATTCCTGGAATAGGCTGAAACTGTAATTAAGTATTGGTTTTGTGGGGGGTAAATGACTCCATTTGGGCTTGTTGTTTGCTTATTTGTTTCTAACATACCCATACAGCAGGAAAAACAGGCACGAAAACTGCCTGTGGGAGTGGCAAGATGTTGAATTTAACAGAAAAATCTTCAAAGTAGTCGTTCTGAATATGTTCACAGAACTAAAGGAAACCATTATTAAATAAGTAAGGGAAGGTAGGATGACAATATGCATCAAAAATAAAATATCAGTAAAAAAATAGCATTAAAAAAATCTTGCTCTCAATAATTTCTTTTTTAATGATTTTTCCAGTTTTATTGAGATATAATTGGTAAACAGCTTAAGGTATATAGAATAATGACTTGACTTACATATATTGTGTAAATAAATTATTTTAAAAGAACCAACGGGAGATTTTAGAGTTGAAAAGTACAATAACTAAAATTAAGAATTCAGTAGAGGGTTTCAACAGTATATTTGAGCTGGTAAAAGAATTAATGATCTTGCAAATAGATTGAGAAAATTATGCAAGCCAAAGAACAGAGAGAAAAAAAATGAAGAAAAATGAACAAAACCTCAAAGAATTTTGTAGTGACATTAAATATACCAACATACACATAATGGGAGTTCCAGAGGAGAATCAAGAGAGAAAGGAGCAGAAAAAGTATCTGAAAAATGGTGGCCAAAAACTTCCAAAGTGTATTGAAAAGTAATGAACTACACATCCAGGAAGTTCAAAGACATAAAGGGAGGTATAAAGAAAATATCTCATCAAATAGAGAATAATAATAAAGAAATAGAAATTACATAATAGAATCAAATGGAAATTCTGGAGTTAAAAAGTATGAGCAAAATGAAAATTTTGTTAGAGGGGCTCAACAGTCAATATAAACTGGCAGAAGAAAAAAATCAGCAAACTTGAAGATAGATCAATAGAGATTATGCAACTGAAGAACAGAGAGAAAATAGAATGGATAAAAGTGAATAGGCATTCCGAGAAATATGGGATAGGCTTAAGCACATCAACATACATGGAATGGGAGTGCCAGAGGAGAGGAGAAGAGATAGGAACAGAAAAAAACATATGGTTGCAAAGTTCCCTAATTTGCTGGAAAACATTAATCTACATATCCAAAAAGCCAAAGAAACTCCAAATGAGAGAATACAAAGAGACCCACACCCAGATACATCAGTAAAAATGCTGAAGGACAGATAAAACCTTGGAAAACAATCAGAGAAAAATGACTCATCACATACAAGGGAACCCCAATATGAAATAGTGGAGGCCAGAGGCAGTAACATGACATATTCAAAATGCTGAAAGAAAAAAAATATCAACCAAGAATCTTATACCTAGCAACACTTTCAAGAAGAAAGACAAAATGAAGATTTTCCAGAAAAATAAAAAGTAAGAGAATCATTGCTAGCAGACCCATCTTAAGGGCATACTAAGGAATGTTTTTTAGGCTGAAAGTAAGTAAACCCATATGGAAATTCATACACACGCACGTACAAGGGGGTGCACCAGTAAATGAAATTTGTAATTATAAAAATTGATATAAATGCATATTTCATCTTTCTTTTCTTAATTGCTTTACAAAGTTTTAAATTAATGACTAAAATATGAGATGAAACCATAAAACTCTTAGAAGAAAACATAGGGGTAAATATTCATGACTTTGTGTAGATACCCCAGCAGTTGACCTTGCTGTAATTTAGTTCCTGCTTAAGCTTAATCTATAGCTGAAACTAATCTAAGAGAAAGAGCAATATGATTTGTAGCCAAAACTAACCTAAGAGAAAAGAACAATAGGTGCTGCATCTTGGAATCTGGTGCGAGTCATGAGCGGTGTGACAAGGACCGCAAACGGCTCGCGTGATCCTTTTTGTGGCAAACCCAGGTAAGAAACACACGGTGAGACTCAAGTGGCCAGATGACTTGGTGAGACATAAGAGAAACCTTAAGAGGTGATTAGCTTGCAATTGTTTAGCTTGATGAAAAAACTCATCCTATAATCATTAATCGATGCCTGTCTTTTTGTTTGCTGTAACTTAGTAAAAGCGCAGGGGAGCGCTGACTTGGTGCTTTAGTCTCCCGAGAAAGTCTAAGCCCTCTGCTTAAAACATCATTCAGACTCGGTTTCTCATTTTTGCAGTCCCTGACTGCAACAACTTTGGATTTGGCAAGCAAATCTGATTCTTATATATTAAAACACCAAAAATTCAAGCAACAAAAGAAAAACTGATAATTTGGATTCCATAAAAATTTTAAACTTCTGTGCATCAAAGGACACCATTAAGAAAGTGAAAGGACAACCTACAGAATGAGATAAAAATGTTTGAAAGTCATATAGCTGATAAATGCCTAATATCCAGAATATATAAACAACTCATAACTCAACAACAAAAACATAAACAATCTGATTTTAAAAACAGAGAATTTAAATGAACATTTCTCCAAAGAAGATACACAAATGGCCAACAAGCCCATGAAAAGATGCTCAGTACCATTAAGATGGCTATTCTTGGAAGGAAGGAAGGGAGGGAGGGAGGGAAAATGTAGAATACTGCAGCCTCTGGGGAAGACAGTATAGTGGTCCTCAAAATATTAAATATAAAATTAACATATGATCCAGAAATTCCACTTTTGAGCATAGACCCAAAAGAATTGAAAGCAAGCATTCGAACATATATTTGAACACCCATATTCATAGCAGTATTATTCACAAGAGTCAAAAGGTGGAAACAATCCAAATGTTCATCAACAAATGAATAGAGAAACAAAATATGATATATACATACAATGGAATATTATTCAGCCATAAAAGTGAATTAAATTTTAATACACACTACAACATAGATGAACTTTGAGGTAATTATGCTGAGTGAACTAAGCCAGACACAAAAGGACAAATACTACATAATTCCACCTATATGAGGTTTCTAGAATAGTCAAATTCATAGACACAGAAGTTAGGATGGTGGTCGTCAGGGGCAGGGGGTGGGAGGAATGGGTGGTTATTGTTTAATGGGTTTGAAGTTTCAGTTTGAAATAATGAAAACAGCTCTGGAGCTGGATGGTGGTGATGGTCACACAACAATGTGGGTGTGCCTAATGCCACAAAACCGTGCACTGAAAAATAGTTAAAATGTTAATTTTATGAAACTGGAAATAGAAATACCATTTGACCCAGTAATTCCACTTCTAGGAATTTACCCAAAGAAAACAAAATCCCTGATTCAAAAAAGGTATATTCACCTCTATGTTTATTGCCACACTGTTTGCAGTAGCCAAGATATGGAAGCAATCTAGTGTCCATCAGTAGATGAATGGATAAAGATGTGTTCATATATATGCATTAAAACTTGTAATCCATCCCTGTGTCATGGGTAAAGTATACAGGGTTGGGATGGAAGAGACATCTGGGGCAACTCCCTCTCTTCTGCCACGGGGAGAGATAGCGTCCAGTCCCAGGTAGATGGGATCTGACCACCTGTTCCTTTAAAAAAGTTGTGCTGTTGTGGAATTAGGAGATAATCTGTAGCTCCCCAAAGGGGTTGATTGCATAGACCCTAAAGCTAATGGTGATGCTTTCGTCCAGGAAAGGTGTGAGGTGGGCCGGGGAGGCTGGCCAGGTTCCACGATGAAAAGGAGGAGGAGCAGGTCTGTGGGCCCCTCTGGCAGCCCGGAGGGTGACCCTTCCCCAAGCTAGCTTGGCTGACTGGTGGCCTGGGGAGCCACAGAGTGGGCCGTGGAGCTTGGGGCCTGGTCAGGCGACCTTTGATGGCCATGGCCAATGCAGCCTATCATACCCCACTGTCTAGACCAAGCTGCCAGCTGGCCAGCTCTGCCCAGCTCACACCAGGGGGGAGGTAGTGAGGGCCACGGACCAGGGACAGGGATGGTGATCATGGCCAGCCACGGTCCTCTTCTGGGACCCAAATTAGTTTGGTTCCCTGGGAAGGTTTGCATTTCTGGAGCTCAAATCTTGAGTTGTGGTTGGAATGATTTACAATAAAAACAAGTAAGAATAGTAACAATCACCATCTGTCACCTTTCATTATTTTTTGGCCTCTTCCTCCCATTAGTCCCTTTGAGATTCCTGTTTTTTGCATACAGGGAAACCGAGGCACAGAGAGCAAGTGAGTAGGACAGCGGGGCACAGCCGGTCATTGGCAGAGCCAGAACCCCACCTGAGCCCACCGCACAGCTCCTACGCTCATGTCCATGTTTCACCTCAGTGCCCTTCAGACCTTGAAATAGGAACGTGCATGTAATTGAGATTCGGCTTTTTACTGGCCAGAGGGAAGGAGAATGCCCACCGTGGGAACTGTGGGGTGTGTCAGCGAGAGGTGCTGGGAAAGTGCACTACAGGTGTTGGGTGGGTGATTTGCAGGAAGGTCCAGAGAAGCCAGGGACTTGCTCCAGATTGAGTGCTATCAGGAAGCAGGGGACAACGCCGGATCGGGTACTTCATGAGGGGCACAGTGACCTTATCTGTGTCTGCTCTTAGACAAAATCATGAAGTGGTCTTGCAGGTTCACTTTATCCTGGTCTTGGAATGACCTGTGAGGCTGACAGTCTGTAAGGATTTCTATGTCCAACAGAACACAACGGCCTGGCTGGGAGCCCCAGACAGGCTCATGATCCCATTGAGACCTAGCTGCAAATGTCAGATCAGTTCCAGATGTCAGGGGCTGCTTTTTGCTCTCTCAGTTCCTCTTTTGGCCAAGGACAGATGACATCAGGCCACAGACATTAATTCACGCTGTCCAGATTTTTAACTTTGTCAAGATTTTGATTAAGATCAGACATGCACGCAGAGACATACTCTGTAGCTGATCCAAGGTCAGTCTCTCTCTCTGTTGCAACATGTCGTTGAGCCCTCTGACGTGACGGGAGCTGTGCAGTAGCATCTGCATCTCTGGACAGAGCACAGAAACCAACTATAAAGCAGGCAAGGAATGCAAACAAAATGACTACTAGTGCTTGCGTAGGTCTCAGAGCCACCAGGTCCCAGAATCTGGTCGGACCCGTTTTACAGAGTTGGTCTCCTTTTCTTTAACCTCAGTCACAGAATGTTCTGTCTGCTCTGTCGTCCTTAGGGGGGTACAACAAGAAGTATGTGCTGTGGCATTCATGGCCCCGGGACTGACAAGAGGAAAGAGAGGGCTCCCTGACTGTCCGTGGCCACCTCAGTCAACGCGAGGACATAAGTTTGTTGGGCCTTCAGAATACAAGTGTCATCATCTGTGACTTTTGTGAAGGTCAGGGACAAGTTTGTACCACCTTTCTAGTTGTTGTGTTCCCTCTGTGGGAATTGCATTTTGTGCAGTATGTGTGAAAAGGGAATCAATTATCCCTTCTGGAAGCTTTTTTTTTTTGGTATCATTAATCTACAGTTACATGTGCAACATTATGGTTATTAAACTCCCCCTTCATCAGGTCCCCCCCCAACCCCATTACAGTCACTGTCCATCAGCGTAGTGAGATGCTATAGAATCACTACTTGTCTTCTCTGAGTTGTACAGCCCTCCCCGTGTCCCCCCAACATTACATCTGCTAATCATAATGCCCCTTTTCCCCTCTTATCCCTCCCTTCCCACCCATCCTCCCCAGTCCCTTTCCCTTTGGTAACTATTAGTCCGTTCTTGGGTTCTGTGAGTCTGCTGCTGTTTTGTTCCTTCAGTTTTTTTCTTTGTTCTTATGCTCCAAATATGAGTGAAATCATCTGATACTTGTCTTTTCCCACTCTTCTTATTTCACTGACCATAATTCCCTCTAGCTCCATCCATGTTGTTGCAAATGGTAGGATTTGTTTTCTTCTTATGGCTGAATAATATTCCATTGTGTATATGTACCACATCTTCTTTTATTTATTTGTTTTCTTTTTTTAATATAATTTATTTTATTATCATTAATCTACATTTACATGTACAATATTATGGTTATTAAACTACCCCTTCATGAGGTCCCCCCCACCAACCCCATTACAGTCACTGTCCATCAGCGTAGTGAGATGCTGTAGAATCACTACTTGTCTTCTCTGAGCTGTACTGCCCTCCCCGTGCCCCCCCAACATTACATCTGCTAATCGTAATGCCCCTTTTTCCCTCTTATCCCTCCCTTCCCGCCCATTTTCCCCAGTCCCTTTCCCTTTGCTAACTATTAGTCCGTTCTTTGGGTTCTGTGAGTCTGCTGCTGTTTTGTTCCTCCAGTATTTTTTCTTTGTTCTTATACACCACATATGAGTGAAATCATTTGATACTTGTCTTTTTCGGCTTGGCTTATTTCACTGAGCATAATACCCTCTAGCTCCATCCATGTTGTTCCAAATGGTAGGATTTGTTTTCTTCTTATGGCTGAATGATATTCCATTGTGTATATGTACCACATCTTCTTTATCCATTCATCTACTGATGGACACTTAGGTTGCTTCCATTTCTTGGCTATTGTAAATAGTGCTGCAATAAACATAGGGGTGCATCTGTCCTTTTCAAATTGGGCTGCTGCATTCTTAGGGTAAATTCCTAGGAGTGGAATTCCTGGGTCAAATGGTATTTCTATTTTGAGTTTTTTGAGGAACCTCCATACTGCTTTCCACAATGGTTGAACTAATTTGCAGTCCCACCAGCAGTGTAGGAGGGTTCCCTTTTCTCCACATCCTCGCCAACATTTGTTGTTGTTTGTGTTTTGGATGTTGGCCATCCTCACTGGTGTGAGGTGATATCTCATTGTGG
The DNA here is from genome assembly GCA_032199065.1 of Smutsia gigantea. Lineage (NCBI taxonomy): Eukaryota > Metazoa > Chordata > Mammalia > Pholidota > Manidae > Smutsia > Smutsia gigantea. The sequence continues at coordinate 22,529 of JAVSCE010018548.1, read as the reverse complement.
TTTTAATCTGCATTTCTCTGATGATTAGCGATGTGGAGCATCTTTTCATGTGCCTGTTGGCCATCTGAATTTCTTCTTTGGAGAAGTGTCTATTCATGTCCTCTGCCCATTTCTTAATTGGATTATTTGCTTTCTGTTTGTTAAGGTGCATGAGTTCTTTATATATTTTGGATGTCAACCCTTTATCAGATACGTTTTTTATGAATATATTCTCCCATACTGTAGGATGTCTTTTTGTTCTACTGATGGTGTCCTTTGCTGTACAGAAGCTTTTCAGCTTGATATAGTCCCACTTGTTCATTTTTGCTTTTGTTTCCCTTGCCCGGGGAGATATGTTCATGAAGAAGTTGCTCATGTTTATGTCCAAGAGATTTTTGCCTATGTTTTTTTCTAAGAGTTTTATGGTTTCATGACTTACATTCAGGTCTTTGATCCACCTTGAGTTTACCTTTGTGTATGGGGCTAGACAGTAGTCCAGTTTCATTCTCTTACATGTAGCTGTCCAGTTTTTCCAACACCAGCTGCTGAAGAGGCTGTCATCTCCCCATTGTATATCCAAGGCACTTTTATCAAATATTAATTGACTGTATATGTTTGGGTTAATGTCTGGATTTTCTATTCTGTTCCACTGGTCTGTGGGTCTGTTTTTGTGCCAATACCAAATTGTCTTGATTACTGTGGCTTTGTAGTAGAGCTTGAAGTCAGGGAGTGTAATTCCCCTGTTTTATTCCTCCTTCTCAGGATTGCTTTGGCTATTCGGGGTCTTTTGTGGTGCCATATGAATTTTAGAATTATTTGTTCGAGTTCATTGAAGAAAGCTGTTGGTTGTTTGATAGGGATTGCATTGAATCTGTAGATTGCTTTAGGTAGTATAGCCATTTTGACAATATTTATTCTTCCTAGCCAAGAGCATGGGGTACATTTCCATTTGTTAGTGTCCTCTTTAATTTCTCTTAGGAGTGTCTTGTAGTTTTCAGGGTATAGGTCTTTCACTTCTTTTGTTAGGTTTATTCCTAGGTATTTTATTCTTTTTGATGCAGTTGTGAATGGAATTGTTTTCCTGATTTCTCTTTCTGTTAGCTCATTGCCTTCTGGAAGCTTTTAAGAATAATTTGTGCTTCTTTGTTTTAGAAGGTTCCGGCTATCCTTTTTAGGACATACGATTGATTGGAGGGATGGTAGTTTTAGATATCTGGACACCTGTAATAATTACTCAGAAAACACAGGAAAAGTTAGAGTGTGGTAGATGAGTGCAAGCCTGTTGTCCTGCAAAGTAATGCCTTAGTGGGGTGTAAATTATATCGGGAGTATAAATATCATTTATTAGAATAAGAATGAGTAAATTGGACATGCATTCCTAGATTTATGGTGACTTGAGGCTTCACTGATACCAGCACAGTATTTAAAATTGGCTGTCTGCTTAGTGCCCCTGAAATCTCTTTCATTAAGCAATCTGATTTGGAATTTGTAGACCGAACAATCGCTGGCCCTCCCTCAGGGCTGGGAAGAGGCCCAACATGGAAAGACTTTGTAATACATGACTAGCTATTATCTTCCTTGGAAGACTGATGCAGTTTATTCTGGAATACAGTTAAGCTACTAGGGATTGGTTTGATGTTTTGAAGCTGTTTGTTAGTAGAAAATCTCACACTCTTTACATAAATTAAGCACCTTGGACCCAACAATGTCAAAATCACAATGTCTAGTATTCAATTTAAAATTAGTAGGCATGACCTAAGAAGGAAGGAAATCCTGTCACTTGCTACGACATGGATGAACCTTAAAGACATTACACTGAAGCCAGACAAAGAAGGACAAATACTGTACGATTCCACTCACACAGGGACCCTAGAGCTGCCACATTCATGGAGACAGAAAGTAGCAGGGTAGTTACCGGGGGCGGGGGTTGGAGGGTGGAGAATTACTGGGAATTATTAATGGGAGCAGAGTTTGTTTTGCAAGATGACAAAAGTTCAGAGACAGGTGGTGGTGATGGTGCCCAATAATGTGAATGTACTTAATGCTGCTGAACTGTACCCTTAGAAAATGGTTACAGTGGTAAATTTTGTGTTATATATATTTTACCAGTATTTAATTTTTTAAAATATCAATAGGCATGAAAGAAGCAGGAAGATATTACCCATAATTAGGAGAAAAATATATCAGTGGAATCAGATCTATAAGTGACAGAGGTGATGGAATTAATAGACAAACACATGGAAACATAAATCATAAATATGCTCCATATGCTCAAGAATGCAGAAGATCAGGAGAGAAAACAGAAAATGTTTTTTAAAAAGGCAAGATGGGGTTTATAGCAGAGTAAATACTATAGAGAACAATCAGAGAAGAAAAGAGAGAGAGAGAATGAAAAAGGGGGGAAAAGAATGCCAGGGACTGTGGGACAGCATCGCAGTCCAGGGTGCATGTCACAGGTGTCCCAGAATGACAGGGGGCAGGAAAAAATTTGAAGACTAATGTCCTGAAATTTTCCAAATTTGGTGGAAACCAACCAAGAGCTCAATGAACCCTAAGCACAGGGAAAATAAAAAAAAAAAACAAAAACCTACCAAGGCACATCCTATTAATAAGTACTTTAAATGTAAATGCCCTACATACTGCAAACAAAAGGCAGAGAGTATTGGACTGGGTGAAAAATCAACAGCCAAAATATGTTCTCTATAAGAAACCCACTTAGATCTACAGACACAGGTAGCTAAAAGTAAAAGAACAACAAAAAAAATGTATCATGCAACCACTAAATCAAACACACCTGGAGCAGCTGTACCGCTATCAGACAAAGTGGGCATCAAAGAACTATTGCCAGGGTTATAGAGAAGCATTTCACAACCCTGCGTGCAAGAGGAAGCCGTGCCGTTCTAAGCGTCAGACACCTAACTAACAGGACCTCAAGATGCGTGAAGCAGAAACTGATAGAATGGCAAGAAGAAAGAGAAAAATCTACAATTACAGTTAGAGATCTCAACATTCCTGTCTCGGTAATTCATAACTAAGTAGATATAAAATGAGTGCAGATATAGATTTGGCCACACTATAAACCATGTTGACCTAATTAACATTTTTAAGATTCCACCCAACAGCATTAGAATTGTTTTTAACTGTTCCTTTTTCTCTGTGGTTCCCATACAGGCAAGAATGAGCTGAACACACTGACCCGGTTTTCCATGCTGACTGGAGGAATAGGTGTTCCATCCCGGTGCCCCTGGGGGTCCGCAGGGGAGGGCCTGTGTGCAGCTGCGAGCCTACCGTACTGTGGAGCTCCCTGCAGAAAAGGCTCCGGACTTGGTTACTCTGACTTCTGAGATAAAAGGGGACCGACAGCATGGCAGTCTCGCCCCGTGCCGGAAAAGTATCCGGGTTGAAACAGATCCATGCTCTGCTCTGGGCCCTGAGGAATAATGATACTGGTTTAATTGGAGATACAGGACCAATAAAAATAGCTTACCCAAAGGATAAGCCATGGCCAAGTGTAAAACAATATCCTTTTATCAAGGGCTCAATTAGAGGAAATCAAACTAGTTATTTTTTAAAAAATAGAAAAACATGGGACAATTTTTGAAAAGGACTCTCACCCTATCACACTCCCAGCAAGCAAAGAGGGTAAATTTTAGAAATATGGTCGGCCACTGTAGAGCTTTGTACCAAATCTGAGAGGTAAATGAAATTGTTGTTTTGTTAACCCTGTAGCCTCCAGCCCTGCAGCGCTTTTTGACTTTGATTCTGCGAAGGGTTTCCTCTACAGTCTGTATTTTTCTTTTGTTCTGTCCCTCTAGCTACTGAGTCCAAATTCTCATTTGCTGTCATCTACGAAAGAGTCTGGCGTTGGTTACAAAGTATTTATTCTTCAAGAAGTTGAGGACTCCCACTACTTTGAGTAGCTGTCTCAGGGACATCTGTGTCCCTGAAGGGACCAATTGTTGTTCAATATGTAGACAATTTGTTGAGAGCCCCAGAAACTAAAGAGTAATGCATAACCGATACTTTAACTTTGTTACAATTCCTTGCCTCGCAGGGACATAAGGCCGTGCTAGACAAACTGCAGTATTGCCAAACTGAGGTCAAAACCTTAGGGCATTTGTTGTGGAAGGTCGTGAAGTGTTAGAGCCGAGGGGCCAGCCACTTTTGCAGGTGGAATAGTTTACAACAACAAAAGGTGACCTAGACAATTGGGGGAGTGGTTGGATGTTTTCCACAGCAGGTTCCAGCTTTGGCAGAGCAGGCAAGTCCGCTGATGGACTAATTGATCCATAAGACTCCAGACCCTTGGATTTCATCCCTAGAATCTGAAAGAAGCTTTTGAACAACTGAAATTGGCTGTAGTTTCTCCCCAAGTTGAGAGATTCCAACATCTGAAAGAGCTTTCCACATGATTTGCCATGAAGACAAAGAAACCGCTAGCAGAATTTAAGTTGAAAGTTGGCATTTGTCACTAGACCAATGTTGTATTTCTCAGTTCTGGACGCCCCGAGCCGTGGCCACGCTTCTTGAAGGGGTCCGCTAGCCTCCAGACGCTTAAGACCAGCCTTGTAGGTGCTCCCCCAGACCGGCGCAAGCTCGCACTGTGCATGGGAGTCACAGTCTAAACCCTGCCACTCTCTGACCAGGCCTGACTATACGTGGTGTGTCTATACAATGACAATCTCTCCTGCTCAAAATTCAGCTTTGAGCATGTTTCCTGCTGGGTCACGCGCGGGAGGAACGTGACCAGGTTAAGCCCCCCTGTGCTGTGGTGGCAGGTCAGCACCAGCCGAGTTAACTACTAGCAGTTAGGTAGGACAGTGATTCTCGATTCAGGACTTAAAGCGAATCTACATACTGGTAGTAAGTATCTGTTTAGGGTCTGTCAGGCAACAGGGCAAATTTGGAAAAATAGGGGATTACTGACTTTGATGGGAACTAAAGTATCTCACAGGAAATAAGAGCTGAGTTGTCAGAGGCTTTCCTCGTATGTCAGCAATTGTGCAGCATTCAGATGGCACAAAGGGACGGTTTCAAAAGGAGATGACTTCACTGATGGAGCTGCGGAGGCTCCCGTCAGTACACAGTGGACCCCAACTTAGAAGTCCCACTTTTAACACAGTCAGCCCCTGCTCATTTTCAAAAATATGCCTCATGAAAGGAAATGGACAAATGGGTTGAGAAAGGGGCTAAAAGAAACTGGACTGGACTCTGGGAATCAGCAAAGACGGTCATTCTTCCTGTACCGCACGTCCATCTGCTGGCTAGTAACGTGTCATCGACAAAGTCGTCTGAGCCAAGCATCTGAAGAAGTGTTGTAAAGGCACTAGACACTTCCCAGCCCACCAAACAGGTGCCATTCTCCAAAATGTATCAGGGATGTGCTGTTTGTCAGCAGAATCTTCACAGGACACTGCCAAGGTAAGTACACAGGGTTTCCTTCACTAGTGTTGCCAGGCACCCAGGGCAGCTGGATCCTATAGCATCAAGTGCTGTGGAAGGTAAGAGATTTTGTCTCGTTATGGTTTGGAGGATGTCCCCTGAAGTAGTTTGTTGTTCAGGAATCATGCAAATCATGCTATCATAAGACCTGTCTCCTTAGCCCTTTGGACAAGTAGCATGGATAACTCCAACTCAGAAAACTTCATGCAGCAGTCTACCAGGTGGACATAGCCTAGGGCTTTACCACTACTAACCTTATTAAGAATGAGAGTGACCTCTCTCCCCACTTCTATTCAACATAGTACTGGAGGTCCTAGCCATGGCAATCAGACAACACAAAGAAATAAAAGGCATACAGATTGGCAGGGAAGAAGTTAAACTGTCCCTGTTTGCAGATAACATGATATTGTACATAAAAAACCCTAAAGAATCTACTCCAAAACTACTAGATCTAATATCTGAATTCAGCAAAGTTACAGGATACAAAAGTAATATGCAGAAATCTGTGGCATTCCTATACATTAACAATGACCTAGCAGAGAGAGACATCAGGAAAACAATTCCATTCAAAGTTGCATCAAAAATAATAAAATACCTAGGAATAAACCTAACTAAGGAAGTGAAAGACCTATACTCTGAAAACTACAAGGCACTCATGAGAGAAATTAAAGAAAATACCAATAAATGGAAACACATGCCATGCTAATGGATAGGAAGAATTAATGTTGTCAAAATGGCCATCCTGCCTAAAGCAATCTACAGATTCAATGCAATTCCTATCAAAATACCAACAGCATTTTTCAAAGAATTAGAGAAAATCATTCTAAAATTCATATGGAACCACAAAAGTCCCCGAATAGCCAAAGCAATCCTGAGAAGGAAGAATAAAGCTGGGGGGATTATGTTCCCCAACTTCAAGCTTTACTACAAAGCCACAGTACTCAAGACAATTTGGTACTGGCACAAGAACATACCCATAGACCAATGGAACAGACTAGAGAGCCCTGATATAAACCCAACCATATATGGTCAGTTAATATATGATAAAGGAGCCATGGACATACAATCGGGAAATGACAGCCTCCTCAACAGCTGGTGTTGGCAAAACTGGACAGGTACATGCAAGAGAATGAAACTGGATTATTGTTAACCCCATACACAAAAGTAAACTTGAAATGGATCAAAGACCTGAATGTAAGTCATGAAACCATAAAACTCTTAGAAGACAACATGGGCAAAAATCTCCTGAATATAATAAGCATGAGCAACTTCCTGAATGCATCTCCTCGAGCAAGGGAAACAAAAGCAAAAATGAACTCATGGGACTACATCAAACTAAAAAGTTTCTGTATGGCAAAGGACACCATCAACAGAACAAAAAGGCATCCTACAGTATGGGAGAATATATTTGTAAATGACATATCTGACAAGGGGTTAACATCCTAAATATATAAAGAATTTACATGCCTCTACACCCAAAAAGCAAATAACCCGATTAAAAAATGGGCAGAGGATATGAAGAGACAGTTCTCCAAAGAAGAAATTCAGATGGCCAACAGACACATGAAAAGATGCTCCACATCACTAATCATCAGGGAAATGCAGATTAAAACCACAGTGAGATATCACCTCACACATGTAAGGATGGCCAGCATCGAAAAGACTAAGAACAACAAATGCTGGCGAGGATGTGGAGAAAGGGGAACCCTCCTACACTGCTGGTGGGAATGTAAGCTAGTTCAACCATTGTGGAAAGCAATATGGAGGTTCCTCAAAAACTAAAAATACAAATACCATTTAACCCGGGAATCCCACTCCTTGGAATTTACCCAAAGAATACAACTTCTCAGATTCAAAAAGAGATATGCACCCCTATGTTTATTGCAGCACTTTTTACAATAGCCAAGATATGGAATCAACCTAAGTGTCCATCAGTAGATGAATGGATAAAGAAGAGGTGGTACATATACACAATGGAATACTATTCAGCCATAAGAAGGAAACAAATCCTGCCATTTGCAACAACATGGATGGAGCTGGAGGACATTATGCTCAGTGAAATAAGCCAGGTGGAGAAAGACAAGTGCCAAATGATTTCCTTCATTTGTGGAGTCTAACAACGAAGCAAAACTGAAGGAACAAAATAGCAGCAGACTCAGAGACTCCAAGAAGGAACTAGTGGTTACCAAGGGGGAGGGGTGTGGGAGGGCAGGTGGGGAGGGAGGGAGAAGGGGATTGAGGGGTATTATGTTTAGTACACATGGTGTGGGGGATCACGAGGAAAACAGTGTAGCACAGAGAAGGCAAACAGTGAATCTGTGGCATCTTACTACACTGATGGACAGTGACTGAATTGGAGTATGAAGGGGTACTTGATAATATGGGTAAATGTAGTAACCACATTGTTTTTTCATGTGAAACCTTCATAAGAGTGAATATCAATAATACCTTAATAAAAAAATATCAAAAAAAAAAAAAAAGAATGAGAGTGACCCTCCCAGAAAGCCTGGTCTCACTCCCTTTGAACTTCACTTATTTCTGGCAAGCCTATGAATTTGGATTCTGAAACCATACCTTGTGCCCCGTTTAGCTGAATCCTCTGTAATCATGTTCAATACCTTAAGGGCTTCTCTCCCTCGGAACTCTGAGACATCACGTCATAAGGACCATCGGAGGAGGTCTGCCACCCCTGTGTTCCAGGAGATTCCATGGACATACAGCTGTTCTGGAGGAAAGGACTGCCCACAGTGGGAGGGACCCTCCCAGGTGGTCCGATGCGGCCATCAAGATGAAAGGAAAATCCAGTTCTATTCACGCTTCCAATGTGAAGCCAGCATATTGGGAGGCATGGACAGAGGTTCCCACAAGGGTTCGAAACTGAAAATGCTGGTACTGAACTCAACTGAAAAGTGAAATTATTATCATAAACAGCCCTGCTGGTCCTATTAACCATAGTGATTATTTCAATTAGTGAGTCTTAAGACTTTCAGTTGACTAGAAACAAACATGTTATTTATACCACTGCTACTTCTTTTGGGCTTCCCAGTAATGATCTCCATGGTTACATATTTCTGGTCAGCTCCATGTTGCATTCCCGGGATAGAGGAGGTCCGGATGTGTGAGTCCAACGATCCAACTACCAGCAGACTGCAGCTGGGACCTCCCTGTGAGCAATTTTTAATCCTAAAGTAAAAGTAAGTACTATGTGTGTTGATACTCTCAAAGAAAAAAAATCCTTTTGTAACACACGTCAAAGAACCAGAAGGCGGCTTCATTCAGGACCGTGGTGACAGGTGTAGGGATGGTGGCAGTGGCGTCCTGCAGAGGGGGACAAAGTTGGGCTCAATTCCAAACACAACATGGAAAAGCAGGAATTTATAGCTGAGGAGCAGAGGGAGTCAGTGGATGGAAAATTACTAAATGGAAACATCAGGGGGAATTCTGGCTAAAGATACCTAACAAATCTTGCTGAAGACAGGCCAGGATGATTCGATGTCACCTGGGGGCTGGTCAGGGATGATGAGCCCAATCACATACCAGGGTGAGGAGTTTTGGTTAAAGTGACTTAGAAGGACTCGGAAAATGCAGACATGAACAGGGAAGCCAAAAAGTCTGGGCCTAGTTGAGAAGGAATTCAGAGGATCTGAGTAGAGTTTGGATAAGGAGAGAATTTCTGTCGATACTCAAATCCAAAATGTGACACAAGATGTCTTAGGCCAACAGTCTTTACCACTGGAATCGGGTCCCTGGGCCCCCCCTTTATGGGATCTGTTTATTATGGGGCTTGTTTGGGGCCATGCAAGAACACAGGCAAACTTATTAGACGTGATCCTTAGAGGAATAGAACAGGCAAGGTCTAGCCACGGCTTTTTGATATTAACACTTCGATGAATAAACTCAGTGCTTTAGCACAATCATGAAACTATAATACAGTGGCAATGGAAGTGGGGAAATTTGGAATTGGACTGTTGGGAATAATTTAATGCTGGAAGAAAAACTCACCACAAGGGTCTCTGAGGTGCTCAGTGGTAAAACAGCTTAGCGGTCACCTACAGAGCGGCTCTAAATGTCATTGCTAGTTCAGCATGATGGACCTGCTACAGTAATGTAACTATTGATGAGAACTGATGTGAGAAACAGCCTAGAGATGGCTTCATCCTTAGATCGAAACAACAGAGCCATGGGCAGTGAACGCTAGACCCTGAATCTGCACCCTCCCCAGGGCGCCTCACAGGAAGGTTTTGTTGCCATGAGTGTCTTTATGTTTGCATTGGGAAATATTATTTAGGACACAGGACAATTACCTAAATTATCATGTAAGTGTGAGGTTACTTCTGTGATTGACAGAAACTCAGGACAAATGCATACGTTCTCCCAAGAAAAATTCTGCAAAGGTTAATCAGATGTGGGTTATGCTCTTCATTTGGCTAAGACAGGATAAGAATCTGTGAGCACCTACCATGTGAAAGTGCAAACAGTGCAGTCCACACGTTTGCAGGATTAATGTATGCTGAAGGAGAACTTTGCACATTGCTTAACAACGGGGTTCAGGACACACTACCCCAAAATATGGCACCATGGCATATCGAATATTTAAAGCGGAAGCAATTTGAGAAATGGCACGTTCAAGAAGGACCTTCTGACCTTCCCCTGAGACAGTTCATAAAAGTCTGAAGTGAGGGTTGCCCTCCCTATGCCCGGAGGAAAGCAACATCCTCATCTCTGCGGATGGAGGGAGGCGGAGAGGCATCTCGATAAGGAGGCCTTTCAAAGTGTCCCCAGGCCGTGCTCAGCTCACACCCCTCGAGTTCTATCACATTTTCCCACAACTCTCCACTCTTCATTGAACCTCACATAAAAACACTCAGGGGTAACCACTTCTTTAGGTCTTCATTTCCTTGTGAAGGTTCCTGTGTCACATACAAATTACGGCAAATAAATTTGTGTTCTTTTCTCCTGTTGATCTGCCTTTTGTCGCAGGGCCTAATCCAGAATTTAGAAAATATGTTTAAAAAAATTCAAGACTCTTAAGAAAAATTAAAGAGGATGCTAATAAATGGAAATTCATCCCATGCTCTTGGCTAGGAAGAATTAATATTGTCAAAATGGCCATCCTGCCTAAAGCAATCTACAGATTCAATGCAATTCCTATCAAAATACCTATAGTGTTCTTCAACAAACTAGAGCAAATAGTTCTAAAATTCATATGGCACCACAAAAGACCCCGAATAGCCAAAGCAATCCTGAGAAGAAGAATAAAGCATGGGAATTACGCTCCCTGACTTCAAGCTCTACTACAAAGCCACAGTAATCAAGACAATTTGGTATTGGCACAAGAACAGACCCACAGACCAGTGGAACAGAATAGAATATCCAAACATTAACCCAAACATATACAGCCAATTAATATTTGATAAAAGTGCCTTGGATATACAATGGGGAGATGATGGCCTCTTCAGCAGCTGGTGTTGGAAAAACTGGACAGTTACATGTAAGAGAATGAAACTGGATTACTGCCTAACCCCATACACAAAAGTTAACTCAAAATGGATCAAAGACCTGAATGTAAGTCATGAAACCATAAAACTCTTAGAAAAAAATATAGGCAAAAATCTCTTGGACATAAACAGGAGCAACTTCTTCATGAACATATCTCCCCAGGCAAGGGAAATGAAAGCAAAAATGAACAAATGGCACTATATCAAACTAAAAAGTTTCTGTATAGCAAAGGACACCATCAACAGAACAAAAAGGCATCCTACAGTATGGGAGAATATATTCATAAATGACATATCTGACAAGGGTTAACATCCAAAATATATAAAGAACTTACATGCCTCAACACCCAAAAAGCAAATAACCCAACTAAAAAATGGGCAGAGGATATGAAGAGACAGTTCTCCAAAGAAGAAATTCATATGGCCAACAGACACATGAAAAGATGCTCCACATCACTAATCATCAGGGAAATGCAAATTAAAACCACAATGAGATATCACCTCACACCAGTAAGGAGGGCCACCATCCAAAAGACTAAGAACAACAAATGCTGGCGAGGATGTGGAGAAAGGGGAATCCTCCTACACTGCTGGTGGGAATGTAAGCCAGTTCAACCGTTGTGGAAAGCAGTATGGAGGTTCCTCAAAAAACTAAAAACAGAAATACCATTTGATCTGGGAATCCCACTCCTTGGAATTTATCCAAAGAATACAACTTCTCAGATTCAAAAAGACATATGCACCTCTATGTTTATTGCAGCACTTTTTATAATAGCTGAGATATGGAAGCAACCTGTCCATCAGTAGATGAACGGATAAAGAAGAGGTGGTACGTAGGTACGTATACACAATGGAATACTATTCAGCCATAAGAAGAAAACAAATCCTGCCGTTTGCAACAACATGGATGGAGCTGGAGGATATTATGCTCAGTGAAATAAGCCAGGCGGAGAAAGACAAGTGCCAAATGATTTCCCTCATTTGTGGAGTAGAACAACGAAGCAAAACAGAAGGAACAAAAGAGCAGCAGACTCAGAGACTCCAAGAAGGGACTAGTGGTTACCAAAGGGGAGGGGAGTGGGATTGCGGATGGGGAGGGAGGGATAAGGGGGAAAAAGGGCTATTACAATTAGCACACATAATGTAGCAGGGGTGGGGGAATATGGGGAAGGCAGTGTAGCACAGAGAAGACAAATAGTGATTCTAAGCATCTTACTACGCTGATGGACAGTGACTGCAATGGGGTATGTGGTGGGGACTTGATAATAGGGAGAGTCTAGTAACTATAATGTTGCTCATGTAATTGTATATTAATAATAGCAAAATAAAAATAAAATAAAATTCAACTTAGCACATTTTTAAGGTCTTACTGGCTTTAAAGATTCATGAATTGGACAGCATTCTGTCTAGTGGATAGAAAGGAGCTCCAAGGAGCTGTAGGAAAGGCAAGGCTTTTACAGGCAGAAGGGAGCACCGGCAAGCAGGTTGGTCAGGGCAGGGTCCCTTCCCTGGGGGTGGCAGGCCTCCAGCCGGCACATCACCTCACGAGTCCTGACCGGGTGGCTCCTGACTGATTGGGAGAGTCCGGACTGTAATTAAGTTAAATCTCAGTTTGGTGGCATGAGGGTTAGTGAGTCCATTTTGGGCCTGTTGTCTTATATAAGGAAAAGATATTTTTTCCTCCCTTACATAATCAAGAATTTGCTCTAAGGGTTTGCCATTGATATACATTTTAAAGATTTTTCCCCAAGTCACATATCGTACTGAATTTTCATATTCCTCCCATTGTGATTCTGATAATTACTTTGCATTTCACTCTCAAATGGCTGAATATTCGATGGCTGCAAAATGCCACGGAAAAGGTAGAAACAGCAATGGAGATGATTAGTAATCATAGTGTTCTGATAAAATAGTAACAAAAGGAGAATTTGTAAGGATAAATAAAAGAGTGAATTTTCCATGTTACCAAAGGCAAACAAATCTTTCTTTTCTTAGAACACTTCCTGGAGTCCTGGAGAAAACTTGTATTTGTAGATACGTCCTCTGTCCTTTTGGTATGTATGCAAATCTTCTTAAAGACTGAATAAGCCTCTTACCAGAATTAAAACCCAAGGCTTGTTTTCGGAAGGGCTTGACAGCCAACTCTTTTCAAAGAAGACAACGCCCCATTCCCCAGTCCGCAGGGGAGTTCAGCACGGCACATGGGCTCCCTGCTCATCATGGAAATACAAGATGCATTTTTTTCCTTCATATAGAGGCAGTGCACCGGCACAGATGGCCACCCCAATCACCAGGTGGATTTAGGGTGACCTGTGAATGTTGCTGTTGAGACCTCTGACCGAAGGACAAGTCCTCATACGGGGAACTTGCATGTGTGTCATGGCTGTATCTTCTTTCTCTATGAACTTGATGGAATTTCTTGCCTGGATTTGTAAATAGCAGGTTTTTAAAATATCAGGTTACCCATGAAATGGTCCAGTCTGGTTTGATGCTTACTCACTAATAGAACTGTTTCCTTTCTACATTTGTGGAGAGGATTTTCTGGGTTGGCAGGTTTTAGTTTTTTAAAACAAGAGTTGCCTTCCACGTTATTGTTCGGTGACAGTTTTACCAAATGCTTCATCATGACATGAATTGGATCCAGTGATGTGTTTTCTCACCGCCCACCACCCAGCCAGTGATATTTTAGGTTTTTGTTAGAGCATCACCCCCCTTCAAGGAGCACATTTCTGCATTAGTTAGGCCAGGGTAGGCTATGATGCAGTAATAAATAAACCTGTACATCTCAATCACTTAATGCAAGAAAAGTTTATTTGTTGTTCATGGCATGGTTTCATGCAGGTTGAGGGAGTCAGGGGCCTGCTGCTCTGCAAGTCAAGGGGCTGCTATAACAAAATACCATGGATTGAGTAGCATATAAAAAAACACATTTATTTAAGTCAGACATCATGGTGGTGGCAGATTCAGCATGGGGGCTGGTAAGGGCCTGCTTCCTGGCTTATGCATGGCTGTGTCCTCACGTACTGGGCAGGGCTAGGGAGCTACTGGGTCTCTGTTATAAGGCACTAATCCCGCTTAGGAGGGATCCACCCTCATGACCTCCCGAAGGTCGCACCTCTAATACAATCACATTGGGGATTAGGATTTCAACATATGAATATGATGGGGGGCTGGACACAGATATTCACCCCAGAGCAGGGCTTAAGGATGGATATTCCTTTTGTGCAGTGTCCTGCCATCGCCAATAAGATGGAGGCTTCAGGAGCAGGACCCACAAAGCTGAGTCACCAGATCACCAACCCAGAAACTTGTCACCTGAGAATCTTGGAGTTGGGGACCTTCAACAGGTCGTAGGAGAGAGACCAGCCTGACTTCAGCACGCTGCTGAAACCTTGCATAGAGAGTCATGTGGGCTCTTGTGAATTACAAACTGATGTTGAAAGATCAGGAGTCCCCTGTGGGTAAAATTGCAGCCTTTCCAGAATCTCTCCCCTGGCCTTAGTGCATCTCCATATCAATAGGTAACTACAAGGATGAGTGAGGGCGTATCTGGACCAGAGAGGTTGGGTGGGGCCCCCTCTTTCTGTAACTGGGTCACGAGAGACACAGGAGAGCAGAAGTGCATGACTGCTTGTAGGCAGTAAATGGGTTTCTCCCACTTTATTGCTCCCTTTGACAAATTTCAGTTTCAAAGGTATTTTGCCCTGGGATTTTCCCCTGGAGTTACATCTGGCGGTAGTCAGCAGGACCTCTGAACCCAAAATCTGTCTATATGGGTGTGACCCTTGGGTGGGCTGCCCCTAGACATGGTGGGGAGATGCCCAGAACCCCTCCTGTGGATGGTGGGGAGGCCCCAGTGGCTGCAGCAGTAGAGGGTGCAGCTTCATTCGGGAGCCCCTTATCTATGGGGCTTCCAACTGGGGAGCCCCTAGTGGGGAATTGGTCTAGGGTAAAGCACCTCCTAGAGGGGTGGGGCCTTCCCCAGAGTTGGGGAAGGGTAGAGACACCAGAAGCTGTAGAATTAGCCCTCCGTGACATAGAAGATGGCTTAGAGGCCCCGAGTGGCTGTGTGTCAGCCAGGCTTGTAGGCTGTCTTTTCCCCCAAGATAGTAGAAAGGATTATTGAGGAGAGAGAGAGACTTCTTCAGCAGCACTTGGAGGAGCTGGGTGATGACCTATGGGATGTCCTTAAGAAAGAGAGAGTTATTGAGAAGAAGGGTTGCACTCCTGGAAGATTCCTTAGCAGCAGCAAAGGAAGAGGCAGTAGGAGAATCCGTGTTGCAGGAGGCCATGGGGGAGGAGGCGGAAAGCAGTGCCTTCAGCCCCAGAGATGGTGGACGAGCTGCCAGGGGAGGATGAGGGGCTGGGGCTGAGGGTGGAACTGTTGCTGAGGCCACCGCCTGAGGCACCAGCCTCTCCTTTATTAAAGGCCTGCCTGCCAGTTTTAATTAAGAGACTAAAAATGCAACAACACAGGCTCCTCAGGGGGAGGAGCAGCCCCCTCCCCAGGCTGTGGAGCATCCATGCTCCGCCCCCACACCCAGGATGAGCTGGTGGACATGAGCAACCAGTTTGGGCAGAAGCCACCGGAACCTCTGCCTGCGTTGCTTTTGTGTCTGTGGGATATGGGGATGGAAAATGTTATGTCAGGTTCTGAAGGGGGTAGACTGGCTTCCCTGACGACTCACCCTTCCCTCCGGCAGTGGTTGCAAAGTGCCCATCACACCTCAAGGAATCAGGAGCTTCTGGATTGGCTGAGAGCAGCCATCAGGGCAGTTTGGCCTAATCAGGGTAATTTACCATGCATGTCCACTAGCTGGAAAATGTTTGCAGAGCTCCAGCAGGTGTTATGGGAGCTGGGCATGAAAAATATCATCTACAATATGGACGTCCAGGGCCCCGATGAGGAGTTGTTCACCTTAGGAATGAGAAACCTGGTGCTGCATACAGCTCCCCCATCTCTCTTTGGGTCCCCAGTGACTAATCTTGCCCCACACATAGGGCAACCATAGGTGAGGCTACTTGTGCTTTAGCAGGTCTGGGGGAGGTTGAAACAATAAAATCACAGAAGGAAGTATGAGCTACGACTGAAAGGGGAAGTGCAAAGGGCCCCGTGAAGGTCTCGAGGACCCAGATGTGGGGTGATTTGATAAAGGCTGGGGTAGTGAAAGATAAACTTGAATGGCAGCCCAATAGGATGTTGTTAGAACGGTGGCACCAATTAAAGCCAGAGCAGCAGTTCCAGCCGCTAAGGTCCAGCGCACAGAAGCCAGAGGCAAAGCCCCATGTCCAGCCTGTGTCCCTGCAAGACTTCCTGGAGGACAGGACTCAGGCTCCACCTGGGCCCTCAGCCCCACAGGAGGATGATTCGGCATCATGGTTTGACTAAGGAGGGGGTCAAGGCCCCTTACCTTGGGGGACATGGTGGGGACCAGAGGCCACATGTAGAATTAGCAATTCATTGGTACCACGTGAATGTACAACGTGTTCTGGCGCTGGTGGACACAGGAACTGAGCATTCTCTGATTCATGGCAACCCTGAGCGTTTTCGCAGGACCCCTGCTGTGATAGACGGCTATGGGGGTAAGACAGTTAGAGTGAAGAAAGCCCAAATCTCACTGGGGATAGGGTGTTTACCCCCAAAGGAGTATACTGTGTACATCTCTCCCATCCCTGAATATATTTTGGGGGTAGACATCCTGCAGGGCCTGTGGTTACAGACGCAGGTGAGTTCAGACTGAGGGTACCTGTGGTAAAGGCAGTTCTGAGGGGACATGCTAAGCACCCACCTGTAGCTCTGCCTGTACCTCGGTGGGTGACAAATATTAAGCAGTATAAATTGCCTGGGGACACAAGGAAATTGGAGAAACTCCACAGGAGTTGGAGAACGTGGACTTCATAAAGCCCATTCATAGTCCTTTTAATTCCAGTCAGTGAAAAAGCCAGACAGATCCTTGCGTATGACCTTGGGCTACAGGGAATTGAATAAAGTCACACCCCCTTTGCATGCTGCTGTCCCCTCTATAGCACCCATTATAGACACATTTAGTCATGAACTAGGGACGTATCATTATGTTGTTGACCTTGCTAATGCTTTCTTCTCTATTGACATAGCACAGGAAAGCCAGGAACAGTTTGCCTTTATGTGGGAAGGCCGGCAGTGGACATTCACTGTCCTTCCACAGGGATACCTCCACAGTCCCACCATCTGTCATGGACTTGTAGTCCAGGACTTGGCCACATGGAAGAAACTGCAAACAGTGCGGTTGTATCACTGCATTGATAATATTATGCTCACATCTGATTCTCTTGCAGACTTAGAAGGGGCAGTTCCTAGACTGCTGCAACATCTACAGGAAAAAGGATGGGCTGTGAACAGCACCAAGGTTCAGGGACCTGGTTTGTCTGTAAAATTCTTGGGGGTTGTCTGGTTGGGTAAAACTAAAGTTATCCCTGAGGCAGTTATAGACAAGGTCCAAGCTTTCCCCACCCCTACCACTGTGGCAGTATTACAAGAGTTTTGGGGTATTTTGGGCTACTGGAGAGTGTTTATCCCACACTTGACAACAACCTGAAGCCCTTATACCGGTTGGTACGAAACGGCATCAGGTGGGACTGGGATGAGACACGTGCAGCTGCTCTTACTGCTGCCAAGCGGGCAGTCAAGGGTGTACAGGCCTTGAATGTAATGGACTCATCACGGCCCTGTGAACTAGATGTTCATGTAACTAAAGATGGTTATGGATGGGGTGTTTGGCCATGGCTGGAACGGACACGCCAACCTATTGGATTCTGGTCACAACTATGGAAAGGAGCAGAGGTCCGGTACACTTGATAGAGAAGCAACTGGCTGCTGTGTACCACACCTTGCTGGCTACGGAGCCCATTGCTGGAACAGCTCCGACCAAGGTAATAACCATAATAACCACCTATCCCAATGCGGGGTGGGTGTGAGACTGGACCTGAAGGCCAAGCAGTGGTATACCAGACCAGGGCGAGATCCCATTCCTGCCACCATTCTATCACAGGACCACTCTCTGGCAGGTATCCTACCTGATGGACAAGATTTGCCTATGCTGGCGTCATTAAAACATGTATCTTATCGCCCTTAAGGTCTTCTCCTACAGTCCCTGTGGCCTGGACGCACCCCCTGGCTGCAGCTGCCGCGTGGTGATTGCTCTGAACTCCCCACCTGTTCAGCTACTGCCCGCCTGGGGAATGGGCGAGCTGGGCACTATCTGCATAGGATTTTGAACCCAGCTGAATCCTTTGGCTTGAAGATTATCATGATTTTATTGCTGTTGCTACTGTTTGTTATTAGTCTGGTTACAATGATCCAGATTTTTCACACAGGGACAATTGCATAAGATGGGGAAGAAGTAGATTTGTGAGGCGAGATTTCTGGAAGGGTAGGCTGTGGGTAAAATTGCAATATTTCCAGAATCTCTCACCTGGCCTTAGTGCATCTCCATGTCAATAGGTGTTTCCAAGGGGTAGAGATAAGTAGTCCACTCCATATCAATAGGATGAGTGAGGGCATATCTGGACCAGAGAAGTGGGGTGGGGCCCCTTTTTCTGCAGCTGGGTCACCAGAGACACAGGAGAGCAGAAGTGCACGACTGCTTGTAAGCAATAAATGGATTTCTCCCACTTTATTTCCCCCTTTGACTGATTTCAGTTTCAAAGGTATTTTTTCCTGGGATTTTCCCCCAGAGTTATAGCCCCCTACATGGGTCTGAGACCAGAAGCCCGATCTTGGAGTCTGGAGAGACTTGTGCAGTGAACATTCACCTGAGCCAGGAATTTGGCATCAGAAATCTTGGGTTCAAGTCCTGACTTATCTCTGACTAGCTGTTTCAACGAAGACACGTCATTTCTCTGAGCTCCTGTAAAAATGGGTACTCTGTGTACTGCATGAGGTGGTTTCCAAGTATGAGGAAGATGATGTTTGGGAAGATGCTTTGCAACTATAAAGCATAAGACAAAGACTACTTAACATGGCTCATCTTACCTCTGAAGAGCATATTTCTCCCACTGGGCCAATGTCTCTGCTGTTAGAAGTAGCCTGCTGCAGCTCCTTCCAGCACAACCAGGAGGGGTTCTAGTTAGACAACACCCTCCCTGCAGTCCTCAGAGGCCCCCTGAAGACGTGAGCCTGTCAGCCCCCATGCATGGAGATTCTGCAACTTCTGTGCCCACCAGGTGATGATGGAAGGACCCAGAAAGCCTTTCTCAACAAGCACCAAAGTCTGTACTCTTTCCCCACCTCTAGCCCAGTCACTCTCAGCCCACTGTCACCCCCCGCCCGCCGCCCCCCACCCTGGCTTTGGGATTTCTCTGCATACTTGTTTTTGTCCCGAGCTTGCTAACTGCTGTCTATATGTGCCCCAGACCATGTCCTTCTGTCTCAGTCCTCACTGCTGTTTCCCAGGCTGGACTGAATCGGGAGGAGGGGGAGAAATCACTGAAGAGCAACCTCAATTTCAGCACAGCTGACCTTAACAAACTCTCTTCTGACATCTGGGGGCAACTCCAGCTGGGGGGTTAGGAGGTCAGGAGGTCAGGGCTCCCCTCCTCCTGCCACTGGCCAGCTGGGAAGCAGTAGCTGACCCGTCTCCTCCCTGGGTTTGCATCTGCAAGAGGCAGGGTTTGGACCCAGCGTCAGCTGCTGTAATTTGGAGCTGGGGAGAAGTGGCAGGTGAACGCCTGGCAGGCAGACTCCTGCAGGAGTGGTCCTGGGCTCCTCTGTCCACGGCTTTCACGAGGACTCCCCCTCTAAGCCTCCATTCTCTTCTTCTGCCAGGACAGATGCCAGGGAACACCCCGTTCACAGGGTCATCTGAGGCAGGAGAGACCAGGAAGCAGGACCCCAAGTCCTAGTGGAAAGCCTGCAAGGGTGGCCCTCAGCCTCAGCCCTCTGCAGCTCCTGCAGGCTTGGAGTGCCTGGGTTCACCTTCCAAGACTTGTTTCAATAATTTACCAGGAAGCCCACATGCAAGCACATACGTTTTATTTTTCATATAATGTGCCCATTAATCCTTTACAGCTTAATAGTCTAGAGGTCTTCCAGTGGGACTCTCCTGGCCCCACGAGAGGTACACCGCCCTCAGCGTCCCTGTGGGCAGCTGCACACAGATCTCTGGCTAACTCGGAGCAGAGGGGTCTTCTCACAGGCTCAGGGAAGAGGGGGCGTGTTCAGGAGGAGAGGTGCTCCCCTGTCCCTTGCAGGACTTTCACAGACTGCTCTGAGGGCTGTCTGGTCTAGCTCAGAATGCAGTTCAAGGTGCTTTTCTTTGGCATTTAACCCTTCTCTGTGACAGCATTCCACAACAAACATGGGCACCCCGCTGTCTGACCAGACTTGACAAAGGGCACAACCATGCACAGACCCCTTCAGGGACCCCTTCAAGGCAACATCCTGACGTGGATGGGCAGCCACCTTTGTCCCGCTGGGGCAGCTTTGAAAAGAGTTGTAGGGGCGCGTGTCCACGAGGGGTGTGGGCCACTGTCCACCATGCCTGCACTCTTTGGTTTGGCTCAGGGCCCCCCACCCCCTCACAGTCCTCCCAGATCCCTGACTGAGGTCACTCCACCTGGGGCTTCTCCCATCTGTGAAGGGACAGGTGTCCACTCCACGCAAGGGGAGACTTCCAGAATGGCCCAGGCTCAGCCTTCCCACAATCCAGGGTCATCCAGGGAAGTAAGCCAGGACAGGGGAGGTGGAGCCTCACTCTGGTGGGAGACCTGGGTCGTTTATCTGGGAACAATGGCAAGTTGGCGATCAGCTGCGGCCACAAACAGGCCTTATACTCTAGTCACTGCCCCAGACACTGTCTTCCACCCCAAGAGGCCTCCCCGGGTTCCTGGAGCCACTTCATCCTCCAGCCCAGCCAGCCAGCCACGAGGACACCGGGCATTCATCCAGGTGGGCGGTACACAGGGGGCCCCTGGGAACCTCGCCCCCAAGCCCTCCGCTCCCCCACCTCCTTCCCTCCCACCTCGACCCTCTCCCCCGTTTCCGTCTCGGGGGCTGTCACTCTTCCTGTAGCAGGGGCTCTCGGTCCCCCTCCTGCACCCTCTCGTCCTCCTCCTTCTCCATGCAGCCCACTGTGGCAGCCAGCCCAGCACCCACGCCGCCCCCGACCACGGCGGCCCCCGTAGCCCCCACGGCGGCGCCGGCGGCCACCATCCCGGCCTCAGCGGCCAGCGCCGCGGCCGCCATGCCGGCGCCCACCACGCCCCCCGCCAGGCCCATGAGCCCGGCCCCCACGGCGCCCCCCACGGCCGCCAGGTGGCCGCAGAAGCGCACGGTGTACGCGTCCATGAAGACCTTGGCCTCGGCTTGCAGCTCGGCCTCCAGGGCCGCTAAGGTCTGCTCGCTGCCCTCGCACAGCAGGGCCGCGCCGTGCCGCGCCAGGACGGCGTCCTTTTGGGCGCAGAGCAGGCTCCGCATGGTGTCGGGCAGCACCCGGAGCGCGGAGAATATGCGCTTGGTGGCCGTGTCCTGAGGCGGGGAGAGGAGAGAGGCGCCCTGACCCGGAGACCCAGGGGCGCGCCCGGCCCGTCCCCTGCTCCGCCGGCCCGCGCGGGCTCACCTGCTGCCGCACGAACTCCTCGAACTCCTTCTTGGCGGCGTCCGCGGTCCTCAGGTCGTGCAGCTGGGCGGCCATCTGTCCACGGAAAGCCCAGGCTGCCTCCCTCCTGGCCCGCGGGCAGCCCGAGCCTCCCGCGTCCGACCGCCCCCCCCGCCCCGCCCGCGGCCGCCCTGGGCGCTCCTACCTCGTCCGGAGAGGCGCACCCGGCCGCCGTCCTCCCCATCCAGCCCGAGAGGTTCTGCGGGGACAACGGCGCAGGGGCTTAGGGAGGGCGGGGGGCCCGCGGGGCGCGTGGGGCTCGGGGGGGGGGGTCACACCTTGATTTCCTGGGCCAACTGCTGCCCGGTGAGCAGCCGCCGGTCCCCCCTGGCCACAGGGCGTCCCTCGCTCCAGTAGCCCGGGCAGCGGCTCTTGGCGTGCTGGGGGGCCGCGCTCAGCACCTCGGCGACATAGGCGCGGAGGTGGCGGGAACCGTCATCTGCGTCTGGGGAAGAGATCCCTCATGCTGAGGAGACCGGGGGCTTTGGGAGGAGAGAGGTGTCAGAGGCCGGGAGACCCTGCCATGCAGGGGCCCCCGGTGGCCCGGAGGAGGGCAGGCTGGGGGGCTTTGGTCCTGGGGACACTCACCTCCCGGGCTTCCGTGGCCTTTGCTCGCCCACCGCCTCCCCGGAGCAGGCAGGAGGTAACAGCAGGCTCGCCTCCCTTGGAGCAGCTCCTGCACCTTGGGGTACTTGCCAGAGGATTTCTGAGAGATGACGGGGAGAACTCCGAGCTAGGGGACCAGCCTTGCCTGCAGGAACCCCCTCCCTAGCTCCTTCACCCTCTGCCCTGCCCCCATCTGCACCTCTCACCTGGATGATATCACCCAGGTGTCCCTGCCCTGCCTGGTTGGGGTGGAAGGAGTCTCGAACTAAGAGATCCAGGTGCTGGAAGAGAAGAGGTCCTGACGCCAGCAGCCCAGGCGAGTGTCGGGGCCTGGGCGACAAGCCCAGAGGTGGGTCTCTCACCTGGATTG